>CAJPEX010006364.1:0-12867 GCA_905338405.1 Notodromas monacha | reverse complement strand
ACGACCACTTCTTGATCGATCATTCTTTGCTCGCGATCATGATGACGCTGTTTGTTGGACATGGCAGCAGGTTCGATTCTTGAATATAATTTCCAGCTTAATATCGTTGGAAGTGTTGAGAAGAATTCGATGAAAAATCCCACTTTTTTTCATCATTAATTCCTATGTCTGAAAGCAAATTTTTTCACAAAAATAAGTTCGTTACAGGTGGTACCTCGAAATTCGACACTAATCCGTTGCCGAACTAGGGTCGAATTGCGAGACACTCCGTCAACTTCAAAATATGAGTACAAAAACGCAAAAAAAATGGAAAAAGCAGGTCGAATTTCGGGGCAAGGGTCGAATTGCAAGTCAACCTTCCTGCAAATTTGAATGTCAAATTGCTTGCCGGTCGAATTTCGAGGTATGTACCACCTTTACTTTGGAAATGAAGGGCTTGAGGTTAATTGTTGCTGGGCTGGGCAGGACTCAGGTTCAAATTAGAAGTTGTGCTACTACAGTAATTTCGATTGTCAAAAATCAGTTTTTAGAGCATTATTTGACGTAAATTGTCAAATTTCTACGTTATTTTGAGGTCTTCTGTTCCGAACTTCCTTCAGTAATTTCGCCGACGAACATAACTTTCGTTTTAAACTTGGAAAAATTCGGGACCAGATCAGCTTCTTTCCAAATATTACTTGACATGCTTCGAATTTCAAGGTTTCATATTTGTATTGCCCAAAAATAATGTTTGAAGATGGCTTATTAGAATGTTTATTATCTATCTTAAATTTGGACGGACTCCGAACTGCATCCATTGTTCCACGAAAAAATTCATGTACAGTACCGTAATTTTCATATCGAATGTCTTCTTGTACTGTATTTGCAAGTTTTATCCTTCTAAGCATGTATAATACTGTCTATTCGATACAATATCAAATGTTCGGCAGAAAACGATTGTGCTAAAAATGTAAGGCTGCATTCGGTTCGAATACCAGTAGTTCAACTCGCAAATAAAAACACAAAACCTTGATTCGGCCCAAAAGCTTCTTGAAACTTTCCGAAGGCCTTTAAAATGAGTCGTGGGAACATTCTTCGTTCCTTTAACCTGAATGGCAATTTGATTGTCTATAATTTGCTCAATGAGGCAAATAATCTAACGCAGGGCATATTTGCCTTGCTGTGGAATAATCGGGAATAATAAACTTTGAAATTCAACGTGTATTACCTATTGATTCGACAAGAATAGTAATTTTCCGTTTTCCTGAAAACGAATTGGTATTTACCGTCTCATGACAACAACTTGTTGAGCCTGGGAGGCGCAAACGCAGGCTGCTCTCGGATTCCGAGTAAAGACAGCAGTTACACTGAGCATAGAAGAGGAGGAACATCTGATCGGAATTGATTGATCAGTATCTGTTGGGCTCACAGGCTGCGGATGTCGTGAATTAAGAAGCATTAAGCATTTCTCGGCCTCAGATGGAGCATGATGGATGACTGGTTTATTACGAGAGCCTCCCGAGGGCGTTCTGTCGTCCTCGCAGCGTGTTCACGCGCCCGCCCGCCCCGACTCGGTGTAATCCTCCCCACTCTGAGAAAACCTAATGAATCCCCCGACGATCCCATTAAGTCCAATGACTGACTGCTGGTCGAGGGATATTTGTTTTTCCCCTGACTTAATTCGGGGGGTTTTTCTTCCCGATTGGCCCTGCGACCTTGAATTTTCATAGCAGCAACAACAAACAACAAAATTTACTGCGCGCAACGGAAAGGGGGATGCGAAACTGATGGCTTCGTCGTCGACGAAGTGTTTGAAATCCAATCGGAGCTGAAAACAGATGAATTTTCTTCGAGAAACAATGAAGGAGAGACTGAGGAGGATCCTCCATAGCTGCGCGTTATAAAGATTTGAAAAAAATGCTTCATTTGTATACAGTAGAACCCCAACATCTATACGATTCGACTTACGGACGATCCAGAACACAAAATGTTGCCCTGACATCCGCAAATTGTCTTGAGATAGAAACGTTTCACAAAAACAATTTCTGACAAATTTAAAATTTCAATTTTTCAAACTCTTAACAATAAGTCTTGACATATCTTGAAAAAGTTGAGTTCTTTCTATACAGAGAGTAATCCGAAGTACAGTACAGTATATACAGTATTTTCATAAATATTTTTGTACTGTATTGTACTTCAATTCCTGACCCAGAAAGACTTATTTTGTGATCACCTTCTTTGGGATTTTTATAAATTGTTTACATGCAGCACAGGAATATTTGAGCTTTTTGTTTTTGGAATACTTTTCATGCCAAAAGGGCAGATTGTGTGTGTCTTTCTGCTTCACTGCTATTTTCTGTTTGTTAAAGTTGAGAACCCAATTCTATTCAATTTTCAACTACAGTATTTTGAAATTTCTGTTGAGAAAACCTAATGAATCCCCCGACGATCCCATTAAGTCCAATGACTGACTGCTGGTCGAGGGATATTTGTTTTTCCCCTGACTTAATTCGGGGGGTTTTTCTTCCCGATTGGCCCTGCGACCTTGCATTTTTGTAACAGCAACAACAAACAACAAAATTTAGTGCGCGGCAACGGAAAGGGGGATGCGAAACTGGCTTCGTTGTCGACGAAGTGTTTGAAATCCAATCGGAGCTGAAAACAGATGAATTTTCTTCGAGAAATAATTAAGGAGAGACTGAGGAGGATCCTCCATAGCTGCGCGTTATAAAGATTTGGAAAAATGCTACATTTGTATACAGTAGGACCCCAACATATGGGGACGATTTGACTTACGGACGATCCAGAACACAAAATGTTGCCCCGACATCCGCAAATTGTCTTGAGATAGAAACGTTTCACAAAAACAATTTCTAACAAATTTAAAATTTCGATTTTTCAAACTCTTGACATATCTTGAACAAGTTGAGTTCTTTTTATACAGAGAGTAATCCGAAGTACAGTACAGTATATATTTTCATAAATATTTTTGTACTGTATTGTACTTCAATTCCTGACCCAGAAAGACTTATTTTGTGATCACCTTCTTTGGGATTTTTATAAATTGTTTACATGCAGCACACTGGCACAGGAATATTTGAGCTTTTTGTCTTTGGAATACTTTTCATGCCAAAAGGGCAGATTGTGTGTGTCTTTCTGCTTCACTGCTATTTTCTGTTTGTTAAAGTTGAGAACCCAATTCTATTCAATTTTCAACTACAGTATTTTGAAATTTCTGACAAACAAGTACAGAAGATTATGTTGCCATTAAAAATGTTCCCATTGAAGTCGACAAGAAAACATTATTTGACATGCGGACGTCCCGACATAGGGACATGGTCCAGGAGCCAATTGCATCCACATCTCTGGGCCCCATGAATTAAATTATTGTTGATCTTGCCTCAGAACGGTGCGACGCAGTACCTTCAAAAAATGAAGGCCAGCAATATTTGCGCGAAATATTTTAGACAGACGATTTAAGAGGCCACTTTTGTTCTCTGAATAGAAACATTTTTGAAATGGGGAACCAAATGTCCTTTTGGATGTGAAATATTGGTGCTGACGCATGTACCTTCGTCTGCTGCTCCCCTCTTCCCTGAATCTTCAGCGGGAGAATCAACATCGTCATTGCAATGAGATTTATGCTCGTATTTATATATATATTTTTTAAATTCTTTCTGGAGGAGCAGTTACCTGAAGAATTCCTCAGTTGAGCCAGAGAGTGTGATTGGAGAACTTACCTTAATTATTGTGATCCCCGGCGTGTGCCCTGCCCTTCGCGAGCGTTCCATCGGTGATTCATCAGCGAGAAGGAAATTGCGTCTTGATGAGATTTCAGCCGCGGTGACCATGCTTCAGGGGTTACAGCAATTTACCTTTTCGGTAACGTTTGTCGGGGGGGAATTCATTTCTCCGAGCACAGAGTGTTGCATCAGAAACGGTGCTACTAATTATCTTGCGACTCGCTTTCCGACTCTCGCGGAGGGGAAAAAATAATTGTTTCAATCGAACATTTTTACTCCGGACGCGGCGCAGTTTTACAACAGTTTCTATAGCCGGGACAATCTTGTCTTTTATTTTTTTCCGATGCTTGGACTTTTGTGAGCCGTATTTTACTCATTCGAGCGCATATATATCGGAAAGGATATATTTCAATGCCTGATATCATAGATAACTGAAATAAACTTTCGTGGGTTTATTGCGGAGCAGAGAGCGTGGCAATTTTCCGGGTTGCTTACGAAATTGCGCAACAAGTTTTCTTTGCTGCATCACGTCTCGCCTAGAACGCGGGTTTTCTACTGCAATTTTTGCGGTTTAGAAATAGTGTATGCGTTTGATTTTAATCCCGTCTACGTGGGAATACGTAGTCGTATCTTAACGTTTTTTTTTTTTTATGCGGTGAAGAGAAAAAGCTGACCGCAGTTCTGAGAAGAATGATTGCCAAACAATGGATCAATGACGTGTGAATGCAACTAACACCTCATTTTTGTCCAACTGGAGTTTCGTGCAAACTTCCTCGTCGAAGATTAGAGTCAAATTCTGCAAGTGCTGTGGGGAAATATTCCATGCTAATGTGACCTTTCATGACAAATCGCAAACAAAATTATTCTGTCAACTTTTTGCGCGATAACGCCCATTAAAAAAAGAGCGCTACGAGGCCTCGAATTACGCAGAGAATTTCGTCGAAATGTGTCTCTGAGAAAATATTATCGATGTACTGTTCTGTGAAAAAAGGTATTCCGCGTTTATGTTATGTATTTTAAATACAGTATACTCGAGTAAGAGTATACGATGGACTTTTTGCAGCAAAAAATAAATGAAAATCTTATTCGTCTTCCATTTTGTGCATTCTTTCTCTTTTTGGCTTACTGCATTAAATTTAATGGTACAAATTATATTCCTGATTGTTTCTGACCACCGAAAATTTGTATTCGCCAAACATTTTACCAAAAGTTTCGATTGAATGATGCAAACTCGAACTGCCATTTTAAAGTTCATGGGTACAAGGCGTGAAACCCTGATTTATTCGGAACGTTTTCGAGGATACTTTGATGGCAAAAATGAACAAATGCTTGAAATGAATCAACCGATTCATCCAATGTCGAAGAAATTGAACATTTAAAAAAGAGCCTTCTAATCTGCGGAATTTTTTGGATAGACAAATAGATTTGAATAAGTAACGGTACTCAGCTTATCCGATTATTTGTAAGATTTCCTCCGCATATAAATTTAGTTTTAGAGCTCGGAACATGACCCAATCGCCCACGAAGGTTTATCTTCCCGTTATTATGTTTCGTCAATCAAAACACTGACGAAATGTGCCCCCTAACGCTTATTTAATAACTGAGATCGCATCAAAAAAATCCCTAGAACTTGATTAACTCTCACGGCCCAAGAATTATTGCGTAGAGGGCTGTCATAAATTTGTTTGAAGGCGTGCACAAATGGGGGTCGGTTCTTCTCCGCGAGAAAATAAAAAAAATAATTGGTCTAAAATACTTCTCACTAGCAGAGAGAACATCAAGGTCAGGTCTGTCTGCCATTCTATTTAGCGTCTGGAAATATAATTCTGCATCTGCGAAAAATAGTACAGTATTTCAATCGCAGGGAGGGACAAAGGTCGATGTTTTCTCAAATGTGTCGAAAGTCACTGCGTCCTCTTGAGCTCTTAACCGAAGTTCATCTCGCAGGTTGTTATTTATTCATTTTTATTCTTTGCTGAAGCATGATGCTGAAAACGACGTCAGTCACGACTATATTTTCATTTCTCCTCATCTTTGCTTCGACTCATCTCCGCCTCGCGCTGAACTCTTAGCACGGGTTCGCAAGCATCTCTCCACAGATTTTGTGACGTAACTGCGCCGGGTTCAAGCGGCCGATACGTTTTCATTGTTCCCCCCCTGTTGTCCGGATATGGCTTAGGACGCTCGTGATTTCCGTGCCGACAGCCGTGTTTTGAAAGTCTTCAAAATTAGGCGGCCAATTTCTGCGGCTGGGGCGATTCCAAAGTTTGAGAATGCGAAGCTCCTCGTCTATCAATTAACTCGCGCCGATTCTCAAGTGCGGTATTGTTGGGCGATCACACATTTCGTTAATCGAGACCAAATGAAAAAAATTGACCAGAATGCCCAGAATAAAACGAGTATAATACTTGAAAAGGTTTTTAAAGCCTTCTCATTTACGCTCCGAATTATGGTGCTATTTCAGTGAAAAAAAATAATAAAAGGCAATTCTCCCTATGTGTAAGAAACGAACAATTTTAAAATATGTATCAGATATCTTCAAAAAGTGCACGTTCAGCTGAAGAAATTTGCCGTTGTATCGTTGAAATGTAGATTTTAGCTCTTTTCTAAAAAAGAGATTAAAATACTGTATGTGTTAACCAATTCGTTTCTGTTTTTGTCCAAATGAAAATCCGCATTTAAAACATAAAATTAAATGTATGGATTTACTTGAACTTAAAGGGTGAGGTGAAATTGGGCAGGAAATCTAAATTATTCGCTCGTCCAAGAATAATTCCTTTTCATTTTCCATTTTTTCAAAAACGTAAAATTTTTCTCTGGTAACACTGAATATCACTCTGAAGAATAGAACAATTTTGCTCGGTTGACTGCTTGTGATCAATGCTCAACAATTATGACAGCCGTTGTAAGAATTCCCTCCGACTATTGTGACAAGCCCGTCGAGATTTGTCAATATTCATTCAAATGCTTCGGTTTTGTAGTGATTTAATTAACTTGATTGAATTGGAAATGATTTCGAGGAGCAATGAGTCAAATTGGTTTGTTTTTTAAATACGATAACTGAATTCGTTTGGCAGACCCGTCAATAACTTGAGAATCGCGGTCTACTTTTTTTCTTTTCTCCTTGTGTATTCAAAATATAACGCGAGATTCTGTATGTGTCTTTATTTTAATCTCCTCATTTCAGATATCTTTCGCATCCATTTTAGAATGCCGTGTATTCATTAGATTTAAGGTGAAGGCGAACAGTCCGACCAGAACTTGACGAGGGCGAATAATTTCTACCGTTATAGCGAACTACGCGTAAATAGAGCTTGAATGTGTTTCGCTGCTTAAAAAATCTAAAGTCAAATAAAATTTGACTTATCATCCTTGAAGTGATCTGAGAATATATCGGTGATGTCTCGCCCAATGTTTTGAAGCGCGTGTCGGGGAACATTTTGATGATAACCCGGGCATCATTGCGTTACCCTTGCCGATCGTGCACGCCAGGAATGCGTTGTTTACTTCGATTATCTCTCGAGTGATGGCACGATCCGTTCACGTGCTCAATGTGTGTTATTTCAGAGGTGGAGGAGGCATTTTGTGAATCCCAGCCCGAGATCCGGAACATAAAAAAAAGGGGTTCGTCCCCGACTCACGCGACTGTGCGCCTGGAGCATTAGGGAAATGCGGGATAGATGATGCGCAAAAGGTACTCTTCTTTATATTCGGGAATAAGAAGAATAAATAAAACGGGGGGGAAAATGCGTTGCGCGAATGTTGCGCAATGTGTGCAGGATAGCAGCGTGGGCGGATAAATTGGGCGATTATGAAAACTAGGCTTTCATTCGCCGCCTTTCCCTCTGACCTTCCGCATTTATTCGTCCGGTAATTGCAGCCGCGCGTTCCGGGTGCTAATGGATACGTCGTGTGTGCGCTGCTTTTCTTTCGGGATGCCTTTCCGCATTTTTTTTTATGCTGTAAAAATCTGAATCTGAATCAAAAAAAATACAGTCAAAACAAATTAATCCGGGGAACAAAAAACTCGCGTTCAAGTCCTGACAGACAAGGGTTTAGGAAATCTGATAACGGTATAAATCAGTTCGACGAACTCAGCATGGATAACCATCTTTTCAGATTTTTTTCAAATATTTTCTTTCATTTGAGGGCGCAGGTAAAAGTCCAGATTGATATTTCAGAAAATGTCCGAATTTGGTTTTGGGTTTCAGAAGACGATCTCATAATCGAGCATTTATTAAATCTGATTCATTAAAACATAACTTCATATTGAAAGCTTGTCTAATTCGTCGTTTATTCCCTAAGTTTATCCCTACTGCACTCAAAAATCTAAATCCGTACTTCGGAAGTATCTGAAGAATACTGTATGAGATGCAAATGAACCTCAAGCTTGATCATTAAAAAATTCATTAGTTGCACAACAAAATCTATTGATTTTTGTTCGCCGTTGATGTTTGTTTCTTTCTAGGGTAGTTAAATCTCCGAATATTTACTTCGAAGTGACAGAAAGGTCATCTAAGATGCAAATAACTTGCTTCTGTTTATTCTGGCCCAGTACTTGTCACCAGTGTAACAACGTATGTTCAAATTTTTCTTGGAGTCACCGATAACCAGTTGCTCATATTTGTGAATTTTAAAGTTTATGGTAAACAAATGCAAAAATACATATTTTTAAGCCTTTTTTTAAAGCAATTGTGAAAATAATATTCATGGAAAGAATACTGATTACATATTGATTGAAGCAATGAATATACCCAATGAAAATATTATAAAATTCGCGATCAAAATCTAAATATCCCTCGTTTAATTAATGCTTGAAAATTTACGCCTGATGCTGTGCCTGCATTTGCATGCGCATCACGCACACTTCATCCTCAAAATTTTGGCAAAAGAATGCGTCATACACGGGCGCAAATTATAATTAACCTTGATCATAATGGATACTTACATATTTAAGAGCATGCTTTTCAAAAAATCAAGGCGCGCTTCTCACTCGTGGCGCACTCTAATGAAAGATAATAAAAGCATCTCATTAGAACGCGTTTTTTCGTTCAGATGTATTTTAACCTTTCTGGAATTTTTGAAAAATTTTTGCAGTAAAGGTTAACACCAATAAACGTCGGGTTTTGCATATTCAGTGACTATTGTGATAGAAGTACCCAGCGGGCGTTCTCGCCTCGGAATTGCCGCGCATATGCGTCATAACCGTGTACTCATCCTTTACCCTCGACCTTGCTTTTTGTGGGGTTTGCGGTCGGGGTTCTTGTTCAGTACAAGACGCGGAACATCACAATAGATCCTCCGATCTATGACCCAACGTATTCAAAACAGATCAGGCTAATTTTAAAGTGATGTCGTCAGGGACGGGTTTCGCAACGAAATGCGTGATAGCGCGTTATGTTCGTCAAGGAGCGCTTTCACGCGTCAAGATACAATTGTGGTCATCCATTCAGTCCGGCAGTTTGCGAGTCTTTACATTCGCTTCAATAAACGTGGAATTCTAAGTCTTTCTTCCCATGGTAAGCCCTTAATTTGATGTTAGTATGCGGTGAAATATAAAGTGAAAAAAAAATAATGGTGCAGTAGACGGAGTACATAGTCTTGAACCGTGATTTATATTGAGTGCTGTGATGCATAGAAAAAAAAAAGTCTACCGAAAGCTCATTGAATTATCTTCCCAAAATTTTTATTTTATAATTTTAGTCACATTTGCATGACGAGCATGGAGGGCAATAGAAAATTTCAATGAGAAAAAAAGTTTAAATACTTTCAAACGAGCATTTATGGGATCCTCTGAAGGGGTCTTCTTATAGTTCCACGCGTCTTTATAGATTATTCAAATGTTGCAAAACTATTTTTTGTTTTATATATTCTAGAGATAAGAGTAATGCTCTTGAAGCTGATGGATTTTTTCAACACTTCTCTGCAATTCGTTTGCACATACGGCTATTTTGATGGTGGCAAAACGTAGCTTTTCGGTCCGCATCCCGCGATTTTCCCCTTGATCGTGTATGAGACAAAATGCTTCTCATTAAAACGAAAAAGTTGTTCATTGCGAGCAGAATAATGCTCAAAATTATTGATTTAAATTGATTAACTTGGCAAATTTATGTTTTCGACATCCTATGCATGCATCTCAACATTTACCTGAGAAACATTTCGAGTGAATGTCAGCCATACGAATCTCCAAGCTCAATCCTCTCGCAAATCAGTGCTTTGATATTCAAATATATAAAGATGCGAGTTCAAGAATATTACCAGTGTTGTTGTCCATCTATAATCAAAGCAGAGGATGCAATAATATATAATGACCAAACGCTGTTTGTCTCTCGAATTAGGATTAGAAAACGTTTTCCTGGCCAGATTCTCGTTACTTTCATTAACGCTTCTGTTCTTATTTTTAACACGAGAGAAGTTCAAGGTTTATCCCATGCGAACAGGATCAATTGAAGCATGTTGAAACTCTCATTTTCCGGCGATGAATTTTATTACCTGCCATATACTACTCGAGAATTGGAGACGCGGGTGATGAAATGAAATATTGTATGCGAGAACGGGAGTATCTGTGGTTGGCAAGCCAAGTCTTGTGTGGACGATGATCGAGGAGTTTGACCCAGAATCCCTCTGGAAAAGATTCACACCGGCGTGCTAGATGTGTATCGGAAACGCGTTTATGCTACCGAGCAGACTTGCGTAATTCTTACAGTGATGAATCGTCTAAAAGAGAAGCCGACTTCCACCTGCTGAGCTCGTTGTTAGCACGCTGTTAAAAAAAAAGGGAATGTCGTAGCCGGAATTCATTTTTGCTTTCGGCGGCGTGCCGGAAGTCAAAGAGATTGAATCGCCTTGAAATATCATTTTTAAATCATGGGATGGGATGTCACGTCGTTTATTGACTAATGGTATCGAAATGTGAGTATCGCTTGATCAGTTACCCGATTCTTCAAGAAGTACCGCCACAGAAACTAAACTGACACGACGTGGAACAGCAATATGCATTGAATTAAAATATTCGACATGCATATTAAAAAGCTGAGCCCTCGAATGGGTAAATTGAACCATGTGCAATACATTGTTACTCGACAAATTGTATGTTACAATATTTTAATGCTTCGAAACTGTGAACAGCAGTGACTTGGTGAATCGTATTTCAAATCGCATCAAAATACGGTTTTTTAATTCAGAGACTCGCGATGCATGAAAGAGAAGTAAATCATTTTTCGTCTAGCATAAATTCTTTTGTGTAAATGTTGATTTTCAAAGCCCCTGAATTTGCTACCTTCGTATGTGCCCTCAAATTTTTCTTCGCAATCGTTGAAGGCGAATGATTTCAGTGGAATTGCCCATCGGACGATTCGGACCATTTATAAGTGTACATTATTTATTACATTTTCCAGGTTCATTTTACGCATCATGTGGATTAAAATTTTTAAAAGTGTCTGAAATTTTCCAGAGTTCCCCATATTATACAAATTGTATTTCTTGATGGGGTTGTGTTTCACATGAAAAGTAACACGTAATTATTTTTAAAAATTGAAGGGACTTATTACTATATTTCAGAATTGAATATTGGGTGCTGGAAACAAAATTGATATTTCCTCTTTTGATGTTGATAAAGTGCTTAAGACGTCAGTTTGTGTCATCGTTGTGATCCAGATTCATCCATGGACTGTGAAAGTAGACTGTGCGTAAATTCAATACTGTACTGAACCTTTTTCCCACGTGTTCTTGTCCCTATTCTCTGTCTTACGCGTCGTTCGGTGATCACCTTCGTATGGTTTGTTATTCCAAACGAATTCATCGGAATATTATTCCAGTTCATCTCCTCTGTCTCGGTATGTACCCAGGTTGCATCAGATCTCCAATAATAATCCAATCCCTCTTTTAATCAGTTTTATGCCATGTAACGAAATGCTGCGCTTGCCGTCTCGACCGCAATCATCAAAACGTCACGGATGGGTTATGTTCCTGCTCGATTTCGCCTCGTTCTCCTTCACCATCGCGTCTAGAAACTGTACACCAGGACTTGGGTTAAAAGGGGGGGGGGGGATTACCGATTTGACCTCGCAAGGAGCCAGGAAAACGTTTTTGTGGTCTTGTGGGGGGGCCAGGCTTGGTGTCAACGAGCGCGATGCGACGGCGTGATTACTTGCCGTCGCGCGAGGAAGATGAATGGATGAGGTATCCAAAGGATCTGACCGTGAACTGTCTTGGCGTTCCGTCATGTTGAGCTGATTCTCCTGGCTAAATTGGCTTCTTTGTCTTCCGAAACCCGTCTGATTGTGGCACACTACTTTTGCCCCGACGTACGTAAAAGACCTGGGCTGATGCTTCATTAAACATATATCACCGGGGTACACATATGATATGTGCGACCGTCGTTCCCATCGCAAATTTTTCTTTATTAGTGTGTGCGCGTAGGCTTACTTCAAGTAAAAAGAAGCTTTTACGTCCAGGAACCTTGCTTGATTCCTTTTTTTTTGGGCGCCATATTCTGCTTTTCTGAATTTTCTTCACCATAATTCATGACAGAGAAATAAAAGTTGAGTAGTCCGGGGTTCAAAGCAACGAAGTCTATGGAAAAGTAGGACACTATTATATAATTGAACCAACTCAGCATCTTTCGGAAGACGAACAATCCGAAGCCTCTGCCAGGTTGCTTATTCCCGAAAAGTATATAATTGCTCTTCGTATAGCTACGTAAACACTGGAATTTATGATCGCGACTTCTAATACTTTTTTACAAAATGCACTTCACGAAATTATTTAAAGCACCTTATATTAATTCGAATAAACTATCGGGTGAGACGGAATTTTATATTTCGTGTCTCAGAAATTGCGAGAAATTCCATCAGCGATTCTGATACGCATTTTCATTATATTTTAATTCATCCAAATCGGAGGAGCCTGATGATTTTACTAATCTTTCAGTAACTTGAATTTTAATCTCCTCAGAATTTAAAGCAAATTCGGATTTTAACTCTGATGGTGTCTTTGGAGTTGGACTAAATCGATATTGGAGGGATTTAAATGTTGTTGTCTGACAAAATAGGTTTTACAGTAAATCGATATGAAACTTCGATTTACCAACTTTTATGAAGATCACCAAATTCTGCTTGACTCTTTTTATTATTCGCTCCTTTAA
>CAJPEX010006363.1:0-12875 GCA_905338405.1 Notodromas monacha | reverse complement strand
CGTATCGTAAATGACGCTTACATAAAATCATTCCAATAATAGACAGAATTCGCCCTTGATTCAGCACAAATTAAGCGGCATTTTCTCCCGAAATTTTTTCTTCCGTAACATCACTTATATCCGTCGCAATTTTTTTTTTTTTTTTTTATTCTCGGTCTGCGCAATTTTTGTTGCTGCCGATCTTTTTTTTCTTTCTTGCGAGGATGTCTTGTTTCCATTATTGAGGGATCAACTACACAGCGCTTTGAGCGAATATTTTCTCATTGGAAGATTCTTTATGACAGACTACGAGCTCCGCTTTGACGTTTATGTCAAACTTTTATAAAAAAATGTATTTGATTGGAATACTTCTTCAAAAAAATTTTTTATGCGGTGCTCATGATTTCGTAAGACTTCCTAAAAATTTATTCGATCAGAATGATTTAAGGAAGATGTTCGCATTCCACTGTCGATGAATGCCTCGGTATGGCATTTAGTTTTGCAATCAGTCAGAGAATTCGACATCTTTATTTATTGAAATACAGTAGTATCAAATCATCAAAAACCGCTTCGATGCTCATATATGATATCATCAGACCTCCTAAAAATGTGTTCGATCGAAATAGTTTTTAATTTTTAAAGATACAGTATTTTTATTTTCATGCCTTCAACTGCCGATGAATGCTTCGGTGTGGCGTATAGTTTTGTAATCAGCCAAATAATTCAAAATCTGGGTTTATTGTATAGTCTCAAATCATCAAAAATGGCTTCGATGCTCATAGGATATCGTGGGACCTCCTAAAAATTTATTTGATCAGAGTAATTTTTAAAAAATTATGCTTTCAACTGTCGATGAATGCCTCGGTATGGCATATGCTTTCGCAATCAGTCAGATAATTCGACATCTTTATTTATTGTAATAGTCTGAAATCATCAAAAACCGCCTCGATGCTCATATATGATATCATGGGACCTCTTAAAAATTTGTTTGATCGAAATACTTTTTCAAGATAATGTTATTTTTATGCCTTCAACTGCCGATGAATGCCTCGGTGTGGCGTATAGTTTTGTAATCAGCCAACTAATTCAAAATCTTTATTTATTGTATAGTCTCAAATCATCAAAAATGGCTTCGATGCTCATATATGATATCGTGGGACCTCCTAAAAATGCATTTGATCAGAATAATTTTTTTTTAAATGTTGCCTTCAACTGTCGATGAATGCCTCGGTATGGCATATGCTTTCGCAATCAGTCAGAGAATTCGACATCTTTATTTATTGTATAGTCTCAAATAATCAAAAACCGCCTCGATGCTCATACATGATATTGTGAGACCTCCTAAAAATTTGTTTGATCGAAATACTTTTTCAAAATATTGTTATTTTTATGCCTTCAACTGCCGATGAATAAATACCTCGGTGCGGCATATACGTATATGCTTTTGTGACTTCCGAAAAGCTGGAATCAGGGGAGAGTGGCTTACGAGAGTGCGCTGTCGTTGTTCCTTGAGGCACTATACCGTAAGCACAAGCGTACGTAGTAGGGCCTTACTATGCCCCCTGCCATGTTTACGTTTTCTCTTTTACCCGACTTCCCATACTCCTCCGCAATTTCTTGTTAAGGAAGTCTCGAGAATAAGGGAAAAAAAAAAACGGGGAGCACTTTACAGCCAGACCGCGTCCCAGTCTGAGTGCAGCATAAATCCGCGTGTTCTGTCACTCCACACTGGTCGGTCGGTCGGTGTCGGGGTCTTCTCATCGCACTTCCCCATCACACCCCGAGAACTCGTTTTCTAGTACAGTACAGGAACAGCGATGGAACACGATTACAAGCCTCGATTATGTTCTCCCCGTGAGAAGGGAACACAAGGCACAGGTCCCTCTGGTCCATCAGCAACCTCAGGGACTTGCTCAAATTCACAAAAATGGTACCCGGGGATCGTGGAATGAGTCGGTGCCATAAATGTGCGGACATCTTTTGAAGTCACGGGTCTCGGAATGTTGAATAAGGTGGCCTACATCAATATGGTTTCCTCCGGCGGCTTATTCCAGGAACTCTGCGGCGTGTCAAGAAATGTAATCTGTGTTTCAAATGAAATTAATAAACATTCCTCGTTTACATTTTTGAGCCTTCAACGTGTCCTGAAGTTTCGGGTTCCATTAAGAAAGAGAAGGAAATGCTTGCCTCAGGAAGTAAAAGGTGCACGAAGAAAAGCAAGACATATTTTGCTTTTAATTTTCGTGACTGGAAAGTACCGACAGTGACGAGGCACTTGTTGAGAAAACAAATAGGGTTATAGCCCAAATTAAAATAAATACGGTTTTTGCAAGTTAAAACTCTGCTGGAATATTTTCCTGTTGTCGAGCTGAGCTTCCGTATTGTCTTTGTCAGCGGATTCATTTGCCACTGAAAAGTAAACTTGAACCTAAATATTTTTTTGCGGTCAAATGGTTCACTTTCAGGTTTTGGAAGAATTAACTAATTTTACTGCTAAAATTTCGTGGAAAATTTCCGGAAGATTTGGACTAATTTCTATAGATGATCCTTCTTTTGATGAATGTGTCGATAAAAAGTATGAATATACGAGCATGGTGTAAGATTTTTTGGCTTGGTTCGATGGTGTCAAGCGATCGAATCACGTGGATCATCTGCAATTTTAGGTCATATTTTTATGCTCACAAAAATTCTCAGCGGAGAATGAACACTCAAATAAATGATTTTTTCGTTGACAAATGACGATAGCGGACATGATGAGCAAAATGGATTATATTGTTTCTATCTGTCTCACGAAAAACTCATTTTATTTGAAAACTTTCAATATTTTCTCGTCTTTAGTGACGCGTTTCGATGCGATGAAGAAATAATCCAGCACATTAGAGTATTTTTATTTTTTATTGCTTTTACTCAAAAAACTGTTGAAATCTACGGATGTTTCGCCTCCATCTCCATGTTTTGTATTGACAGAGTTTCACTTATTTCGGCAGCAAATATTTGAAACTTTTCAATCATTATCAAGATATTGTACACCATTTAAAATGGCCTACATTATTTGAAAAATGGCCTCTGTAACGAAAGCAGAAAATATTTCTTTAACCTAATCTGCATGTTGGGCTTTATTGTTTATTGGAGACTCCATCGAACGTAATTCACAATAATGACCAATATAATCACGGAATGCCGTGATACCAGAGAATTTATGGACAAGGAGGAGAATTGACGTGAGAAGGACGGAAGTTAACCGACCGTTCTTGAAAAGCCAAGTAAAAGTCAGCCCTCTCACTTTCATGCTAAATTTTCAAAATGAATGAACGTATTTTAAATAGAGCATCGTTAGAAATTCAGCCGACAGAAACCCTGCGGAGTACGCCAGGAATAGGAGATTGCTGGCTGCACACCGCTATGTTTGCACCAAGCTGTCGGCTGCAAAAGTATAATTGGCCACCTACTGTGAAAGCGTGTGGAATTGTCTTGAACCCACCATGAATCCTTGGAATCCCTGGAACAGCAGTAAAATTATTCTTGTTACTTCCACCGCTTGCAATTTTTAATCACTGATCGGGGATAACATAAAGCATTTAATTCCGCCCGTAGAAATATTGGAACGAAGTGCGTTTTCAGTTATTAAATAATTTTAAAATTAGTCTGGTTTCCCCTCATTTTTTGACATATTCTACGCTCATTCTGACAAACTTTTCATTCACCTCAGCCAAAGGATTGAAGCATTCTGAAAATATTTTCCTGTCAACATATCTTCAGCTCAGATGGGATATTTGTAGTTTTGAACTTTGAATATTAATTTAAAAGCATTGCATTTCTTATTTTTTAAAGAAATTGCTTGAAACTCTGAAAGAAAGCTTGAACGGAAGAAGTAATGAAATATGCACTCTCGTCATATTTTTCTGAACTATAAAAGTTTAAAATCGAGCACGTGGAAAACATGTAATAATTCAGATTAAGATAATCTCTTTGATTCACTGGTTTTCACGACCGTCATGAGCAGCCCTTTTCATCCCAAAAAGTATGCATGGAACTTTGGGTGTGACACAATATACAGTATTTGAATATAGACCATGTCGAGGCCAAAGACCAACATTTGATGACAGACTGGTCAAGAGATGAACAGACATTTATAGTACAGTATTTTATTTCCTGTAGAAAATAAATACAACGACGTTTCTCACACTACACACAGGATATACTTTTAGCTTAAAGGGGAAGACTTTTTCTGCAACAAAAAAAAAAAAAACATATACACACACATACACAGACATAAATACAGACACACACACACACGGTGAATAATTTTTTCACCTTTTGGTTATGTTTTTTTCGTCTTTCGTTTCATATGCAAAGAATTAATCTTTAATATTTTGTCAAGGTTCCGCGCCAACATTCGGAGAAGGTAATGGGAAGGCTATTGAAGCCTTCACTTGAATTTTCTGGTTTATTATAGCAGTTTAATTAATTTATTGACTTACTATTCTTGATCAAAAACATGCACGAACTCCCAAAAGACCACATTGAAGTCTTGAATCGCCGTTTATTCTTATAAGCAAATCCACAACCAAATCAACCTTCACGTCTGGTGTCAACTGTTCCTTGCTTTCATGGAGCCTCAAATTAACATAAAAACGAAGGTCTGTAACTCTCTCCTTATTTTCTGCAACGTCCTGTAAAGGAAAAATCAGAACAAAGTTGGTTTCTGCCTGCGGATAGACCGCATTTTTGTCCTACAGAACAACCTTCATTTTATAGCATATCCGTTATTTTTACAACAAAATATTGCTTCTCACAATCAGGGTGCGGCTTATGGTCGGAAGCGGTCGCGGAACTCGCGTAAATACTGCGCGTAATCATCTTGATTGCCCTAATTTCGCTTGAAATACTTTTGCGAAAATTCTGTAAAAAAAAAACCCCTGCAGCGTAGAAATCAGACACCAATCGTATCTTTAGCTACATCCGAGTCATCAGCAGCTGGGGCGATTTTCCCTTGTCGAGTCAGGCTGACGACCAATAGACACGGACGGGCATGCAACGCAATCTATAGCCCTTCAACTGAGAGTCCCGTGGTTATACCGCGTGGAATTCGTAAAATATATTTTTCCTCCCCTCGAAATACATGCAATACGTAATGAGGAAAAAATGCATCCATTTTTTATTGCAATATTGTTATTACACAATCAAATGTACGCCTTTGGAAGTCGGAAGTGGAGTGCCTGCTTGCATGCTTGCTTGCTGCCTCATCGGCCTGAAAATTATCGCTCTCATTTAATTATTCCATCCTCTATAAGTCTATATAGTCTATACTGGTTTGGGATTCCTCGGGAATGTCGGGTAGCTTGCTGAGGCAAGGTCCTGGAATTTGCATCAGTCACGCCGCGTTTCGTCAATGCTCTTTTGAAAGAGTTCTTTTTTTTTAAATACTATTTCGGGGAACGATGCCAGTCGATCGAGTGACTGTCTGTCTGCTGTAATTTGCTTTCTATAGCGTTCCAGCTAATACATTTTTTGCGGTTTTTCTAGAAAATTTGCATTTTTTGATGCGATTGGAACATAACTTATTCCTGTGGGAAGAAAAAAATAAGACGAAATCTGATTTCGATTTGCGTCTCAGGATAACCGATTGATTCCAATCATTTTTCTTCTGACGATTTAGATGCAGGGAAATTTACTGATATCATTTTCTCTGACTCGATTGCCGATTCCAATACTTTCTTTCCTTTCACTATACTGCAAGCCTACGAATAACTTTAACGTTGATCCCCAGAAGTAGTTTCAGAGAAAATTTCTGGGTTTTCCTTCGATGAAAGAGAAGGCCGAATATGTTTTCCGGGTGAATATGGATGAAAAAAAATTCGCCGTGGACTGAATATTATTAGAGCATCAGGCGAGACCCGTGAGGAGTTCGCTGAGAATAGAAAATGTCGAGGGATAAAATGCCCCAGGTAGAAAATGTCGCAATGGTGGAATGAGGTCGCTGTGTAAGAATGAGATGAAAATGCGAGGTAGAAAAAGATGCGTGAGAAAACATTTCGGTACAAAATCTCCGCAGGAAAAAAAAAAATCAGGCTGCATAATTATGAGCACATTGGGACAAAGGGCACGTTTCATAGACCACTATATTGTATAGTCGAAAATGCATTTTGCAGAACAAGAGTTGAAAAAAATACCGTCTTCCCCGAGACTTCTTTTTTTACGACATTTTCTCTCTACGGCATTTTCTTCACCGCTTCTGACAACACCGTAAGAATACGTGAGATGCCAGTGTTTCTCTTTAGTCCTAACGAGAGACAAGAAGAGACTCTCACTAGGATTTAAATCGATTTGAGGAGGTTTTGTCGCTTCTTATAATGACTGAAGGGTAGACTGGACGGCACTAAGCGCTTTCACCACATGAAGTCGTTCGCCTGAAGCAAACTCGGAAAGACGATTTGGAAAAAGACTGCAAAAAATATATATATATATATATATATATATATATATGTGCACAAATACTGTTCATGTATATACTGTATATCGAGGAAGATGCACGTTGAGTCAGGTGCGGGGCTCGAAGAAGCGGCAAAAGCATCGATTGAGCCAAATAAGTCGTTTAGCGCAAATGCGGCATCGTTGCCTTTCCCTCTGCGAGTTTGTCGCTTGCTTCTTCAATTGGATGCCGAAGAAACACTTCTGCAATTCGAGACGCCAAAATCTTTGAAAAAAGAAACAACTTAGGAATAAAGGAATAAAGCACCTTTTCTCTCTATTTTATTCGCCGTAACACGACGTTGTCGCGCTTCATCGCGGCGAGGGTCCAATTGAAGACCGCAATTGTTCTTGTGTTTTCTACCTTTTGGAAGTCGATAGGTATCGGAACATGATTGGATTTTGCCCATTTCTTGAAATGAAAATGGCAGGAAAAGCTGTGAGAGTTGGTGCAAAAATTAACCTTGGCGGATTGGAAACGGGTCCCGCGTTCTGAGAATTACTTCGAAACCCCCCAAAAAAATATTCCAAGTAATATTCTTGGAAGTAATATTCCCGGCAATGATGCTCACAAGAACAAAGAATGATTCGTTACACTTCAAAATACAAGTATAGAAGAGCTGTTTATGCATTGAAAGGAATTGGTTTCCACCTAGACCATGAAACATTTTTGCATGGATAAAATTTAGATGCACAAAAATCTCTGCATTTCAATTTCAAGACGCGTTAATGCCATGTTTTCATGAAATGCATCAGGAATACTCAAAACCAACGGATGTAAAGTTTCTAGGGAGTAGGAAGCAAAAGTTTTAACCTTGAGTTATTAAATTTTTTTCTGTTTTATTGCAGAACCAAACTGGAAGTTTAGCTCTCATAGTACAGGATCACTGAAAAAGTTTGAATTGGTCAATTGATTAAATTAATCATTTTTTCAACTGAAATCTGTTATTTCGCCCATCAAAGCTGGAAAAATAAGAGGATGATTTATTATAAGAGTGAACTAGAAAATGAGTCAGGTGCTGATCTGTATGCATATGACATTACTTGAAGCAAAATGAAGTTCCATTATCTAATGAATTCATAAATACTGTTGAACCTGGATAAGTAAAATACCTCCCTAAACAGAGCACAGCAATATGTCAAAGGGTTTTTTGGGGTGGGCAGTCAAAGTGGTAGTTGCCCTCTTCAACAATCTTCCATCTCCTCTCACCTTCTTATTCAGTATATTCACACAAACTTGGCTAGCAGAACTAGAAAACAATCTGCAAAAATTTGAGAAGTACAGGAATCCGCTCCATTAGGCCCCGAGAGCCATCATTTGTGGGTTTGGGTGTAAATAAAAAAAAACTATGCAATGCCCAGGAGTTTCGCAATAATCAACTAATTCAGTTAAAGAATCGCGCCAAAAAAGAGCAGGCAATGAAAAACGGCATGATTTTGCTGGATGGTTCATTCCAAAGTTCCGAAGCCCTTGTGATTTTTAAAAATTTGCTGCGGCGAGCGAACGGATATTTCCAATACAACCGACTATAAGGGTTTGACATATTGCTGCAGTACACAAAAGCCTTGTCTTCTTCACACAAAGCTGCATCGCGAACAACATACACGTACAATCCGGGTCATTCTTGGACACTGTCCAAATTTTATCGCACGGATGGTTCTTCTTCGTCTTCGCGGGTTCCCTCATCCAAACCGGCGGTCGGGGTTTTTGTTCCAAAGCACAGGCGTCGAAAATTGGCGACATCCCGCGAGGCTTTTCTGCCCACGTATTCTTTAATTGACTTGAGAGGATTACAAGCGAAGGAGGGGGGTTCGTGGGGGTTTTTGGTGGCAGACGCGAGTCTGATTGATTGCCGGCCTTGTGTCGTCTTCCTTTCCTTTCGTCCCTCGCAGACCAGTCTCACGGGCTTCTTCTGTGGGGTGGTAAAAGAAACCTGGTGTTTCTCTCCTGCCCTTTTCAAAAAATAACTGAAAAAAAAATCGTGCTGGGAAATTTTCGACGGAATCGGGCAATTTTGTACTTTCCCTCCTCTTTTTTTTTTTCATTGGCGGCACTGCTTTTTGAAACCTTTTACCACGACGTGTGCTGACACAGCAAAGCGCCGATTTATCTTACTTTGCTATCTTCAGCTTCCCGATGTGCGGAGATTTCGCCGACAGAGGTCTTCCAGGTACACAGGAGGTAAAAGAAAATGTTTGGCCATGGCCCGAGATCGTCAAACTTTTTTGGATTTTCGGAAGAATATCCATGTTGAAGACCGTTCTGGTAATGAAGTTTATGCGACTGAGCATTGTAGTGTGTCTCGTAATACATTTTCAATGGTAAAAAAGCAAGAAGAAGAACCAATTAGTTGTCTGTCAGCAGCGTTTCTTGAGGATTTACAGTAAAAGAAAAAAAGACATGAGTAATATTTTTTTCGCAAGAAAGTACCATGCGCGCCAATTTTTATGGAAAGCTAACCCCGGAGGGGATGCGCATCTTTCTTGGGTTCATTTTTACATAAATTGATTTCTGTTGCGCGAAATACTCGAATCACAGAATCAAAATCAAAGGAATTTCAACAAGTTCCAAGCATGGTAGACATATTCTTGAGCTTAATGAGAAAACTACTGTAAATTTGCTTTTTTTCAAATAACTTACTTTTAGTTTATTCCATGTATAATTTTATATCTGTTGAGGATTTCAATACAGATAGACTCTCTTTCCACAGCCATCTTGTCTGCAGCGATTTCACCTGTAAAACGAATTTTCTTCATGTCTCTACCATTTTCTACCGTCTAATACGGGTTTTTTACGACGAACTTCCCTCTACAGTGAATTTTTTTGTTTGTCCCATGAATTTCGTTGAATGTAGAGAGTTCACTTTTACTGAATTTATTGATCACTGAAAATGGGTGGGTCTCCGATTTATGCAGGGAAACATTTGACTTGAATTTGCCTTTGCATAATCAAGGTGACTGCCTCTTACTTGAGAGCACATGGCACTCGAGTGAATGTGGCATTTAAAAAACAAAACTGAGTACAGTACAAGAAGGAGTTTCAGGAGATAAAGCGAAATAATGTAACATAATCTAAAGTTGAATAGCGAAGTGAAAATCATATCTCTGTATTTGACATTCTTGATTCGAGATTTAGACCTGAGCTATGATCACAGTGTTCAATCCGTATAATGCATTACTCTTTTTCAGAATACAGTACTGTATTGTAACTTGAAGAAAACATTTGAAGTGAGCTCCATCGTCATCACTCGAAATTCCCTCTCCTGCAGAAGTTTTGTACAGTTTACTTGTACACCAGCAACTAGGTCCCCAATGGTTCGAAAATTGATTCAATTATTGCGAAATTAGCTTTGTGTTCTTCCTCTTGCACTCTTGATTTTGCATTACATATTCTCGAAGGCAACGAACAATTTTGGCTGCGGTCTTCAGAAGTTGGTATGCCGTTTTATAGTCTCTTAACTACTGAAGAGTATGCCGTAAAAACTACGTAATTTTTCATCCTAAGATACATGTCAGTGGACGACGATTCGGAAAAGAAATCCGTGATGAAACCCCGATTTTCAGCAGTGAATTAATCAATCGGTCTCCGACAAAGAAAACGGACCTTCATCAGAGAGGTGCTAGATTTTGCATTAGCTTCAGTGATTGTAATCATATCTTCCATTAACTCCGTTTTCCTGGACATCCCATGAGGCAACTCGGAGGTTTTGAAAGCAACACTGGAGAAATAACGAGCATTTATGATCAGACATCATTGTACTTAATGATGGAATGATCCCGGGAACGAATGATACCTCGACCGGCATAAAATTTCAAAATCAAATTCGGAATCGGTCACGAAAAAAAGCTGATTTGGTCGACAGTGAAAATTTATTGTAAGGTTTCAGTGGCGAAATTCGCAATGCAAAGAAAAATTAATTACACAGCTATTATCCGATTGTGAAATTATGCTGGCTACTACATTTGCTACGTTGAATTTTGCTGAGTTCGTTATGCTTATGCTGTATACACAGTGGACTCAGGACTCAGGAGTCCGAAGAAAAAAAAAAAAAAAAAGCATTTACAGTGCGTTTCGAGTGACCGGCATTTTACCTCATTCCGAAGGACATTTTTTTTTTTGCGTCTTGACAGAAGGTTTTTTCCAGAATCTGTTATTTCATAAAATGTTTCTTTAACGCAGTATCGGTTACAAACTCGACTACATTGAGCGAAGGTAATTTTTTGTGCTGATAGCGTAACAAATTTCGTAGTGATTCAGTAATATCGTTTTTACATACAGAAACTGAAATCAATCCGACCCATTTGAAATCATAGGATTTTTTATATTTTCAGAATACTGTACTTGCCGCGTTGTTGTGGGTGCAGTTTTTTCGGTAACGTACGTACGGCAACCAAAACAAAAATGCAGAAATTATTTGAAATCTCATAATAAATGCAGCGAGGAAATAGGGCTGAATCCGTATCACAAAAAAATTCTTTCGTGATGTGCAGCTTGAAAAGGTGAAATTCGCATGACGAAGTTTCGATTTAAACAGCAACCCCCAACCGGGACTTTTTCGAGAGTCGATTCCACGTTTTGCTTCGGACAGCTTTTACTGTAAATTCTGACTTAAAAAAAAGTTGATTCCAGGCAGGTCGAATTGCAATCGGATTATGTCGAAGTTTCAAACAATTCGAGTGTAGTAAAATTTCCCTTCGTACATTTCAGGAAATTCCCGCACTTTCGCGTGAAATTGTACTTCACGGAGCTGCAAGTTGTGCAACTCGAACATCGACCTTGTTTTCTGGAAAATAAATTCAGATGAAATATGCCTTCATTTTCTCGTTTTTTCGGTCATATTTTGCTCTCTTGTGAGCATCTATTCAAAACTGTTTTACGCAATGCTTCTTCGATCCGCGCGACTGCATTTTTTTACGCCTGTGAAATCTTCTGAACATATTTGAAACTTTGCGACGAGTTTGAAAAATGAGGAAATGAATCGAGCTTTGGCTCGTCTTCCCTGTCACATTGTCGCAAAATACTCAATTCATTCGAAAATTATACGGAATTGTTCAATATCAATATCGGAATTTCTGTACATGTGAACGATCTCGGGAGACGACCAGTTTTGAACTGATTTTATGGAGTCTTATCTTAGGTCAATTTATTGACTCTTATTACTATGGCTATGAGTATACAGTCGGACTCTCTCTAAGACGATCTCATCTACAACGATTTTCTCTGTACTGCATAACGAATTTTTTGGTCCATGGGCTTCTCTCCCAATATTATTTGGGTTCTTCAGAACGAATTTTGTTCTGGTCCCTCGCTTTTCGTTTTAGAAAGTCTACCTGTATTTCATATCAAGTTTTAAGACCTTCACTGTCCAAGCAAGCTATGAAGGGGTCGAAAGGTTAATTTTTCGGTTCTCATAAGAGAATACCAATCCTCATGAAAAACCATTTTTCTTTTTTAAAATAAAAAAAGAAAAGAGAATGAAAAGCTTCAGAACGGTATTGAGAGCATGAACACGATTCTCAATGAATATACCGTATATTGAGCGGAGCATCTAAACATTTTTGAAACACTATTCGGTAATCCGAAAAAAAATCCACGAATCACGGATCCACATTACGGACAATGGAGTACATTCAGAAACAATTTAGTAGATGCCCAATCTGTTTTTTTTTTTTTTTCTACTCTCAGGGGAGCTTTTGTTGAAATAAGACCACAATTTAACTTTTTCACATAGGTTATTGCAATTCAAGAGAAGAAGAAATGCTCCCTCTCTTTCTCTCTCTGAGAGGGAGGGAGGTACTCCCTCTCTCTTCCTTTCCGCGCGCGCTTCGTCCCTTCCAAAGCACCACAGGCGACTGGTGGGAACATACTAGGCTGGCTTCTTCCCTCCGGCCGATCAGTCCGCGCTGTGACTCGCCAGCAGTCGTAGGTACGTCGTGAATTTACGCAAGTTTTCACTTGAAATTCTGAATAACATGAAGAAGAGAATATACTGAGTGCGAAGAGACGGGAGCAAATGAGTGTGCGTGTGTGTGTTGAAGTGCGGTTACGTTGTCAGAAAAGGGCGTGAACGTTTTCTTAAACGGTTTTGACGTTGAAGTTAATTCGTCCGACGAATGTCGAGTGAAGCTTACATGAAACGTGAATTTATTTTTCCGCTTCTTTACAGTACTGTAATTTTTATCTTCATCTTGCATGGGCGCTTCCGCGTTTGGCACGATTATTTTCATCATTTGTTTGAAAGCGTGAACGTGGGATATAATCATATATTTCCTGCTCTGTTTATGGAGAAATCACCAGATGAGTTTAGTACTGTGACAAGTTGCGTGTCGATGCCTATCTCTTGAGCTGATTTTTTTGGGTATATTGGACGGAAGTGGACACGAACACGCCTCTCATTCTTGACATTATTCCCAAATATTTTGAA
>CAJPEX010006358.1:0-12895 GCA_905338405.1 Notodromas monacha | reverse complement strand
GCGAATTGGACGGATAAGCGAGGTTGTTTTATTGCACACGCGGACGCTGACAAACCGTCGAAGAATTCCCATTAACATTGTCAGCATTCGTTATAGAAACTTGACCACGGGTAACCCATGCACACCTGCTCCTTTTAACCTGAAACAGTATATTCCTTTTGCAAATACGAAGACCAGTTTACGTGTTTCTTCTTGCAATCTTACATCGATGGATGAAGATTGGACATGCTTTCAAAATGCGTGATATTTGAACCCGATTTCCCATCATCGCAATCAGGATGAAACGGAGTAAAGACTGGCAGTGAACTGAAAGCATCTCATTCACTGCAAAGAAAGCAGCTTTTATGTTACATCGAAAAGGTTTATATACGTTGTCCAGAAGTTATCCGATAAAAAATAATTAAATTATTATGAATAATTATTCTTAACATTGCCCCAGACCTATGAATCTTTAAATTAATAGGAACAAATTTTAACTTTGGAAATTTTAGTGACTCTGAATGTGAACGTTGAATCCTGCAATAATTGACAATAAAAACTGCAGCTGACAAGAACCTTGAGCAAAAGAACAGAGGCGTAATTCAAGTTTCTTTGAGTAATTCTGACGTGCAAATCGAGATGTATAGGAGAAATCGCCCAAGGGGAGAGATTTGAGCACTAATAATCCGAATATTCCTGTGAATCAACGAGGGCGTTATATTCCTCATTCTTAAAAGCCTAATAGAGAGGAGTCGTGATTTGCGCCACAAAAAACGCGCTGATCAGTTGATGAAAATGTATCAATCATCACTGGCCAAACAATTTGGGCAAATAAGAAAAAGTCCGTAAATTTAAATGCTCTAAATACGCAAGAACGCGCGAGTCGATTTATGGAGTGAGGCATTCTTTGGCAAAATATTTCTTCATGACCCTCATTTTTGCGATCGGGCAGCTGAAATGACCGAAAACACCAGCAGGGGTCCTAGAGAAGATTGAAATCGAAAATCAATGCCTCAAGTCCGCAAGAACCTAGTCTCTAAAGAGGAAGTGCAAAATAGCAAGCATCAGAACCACAAATCTCGATTGTTCAGGTCAGTTTTACTGTTGAGAGTATGAGGCAGCAGAGAAAATAATGGTTCCCTTGTGCACCACGTACTGTACTCTTTTTGCCTAAATAATTTACGTTTTCTATTTTTATGTTTCTTTTTCATGGATTTTTAATCGCTTTTGTCAGAATAAAACCCGGTGAAGTATCCTATCGAGTCCTCGTTTCCTTGACAATAAATCTCAATGAAATCTGCTGAATAAATAGCCTTGCCTCTATTGCTTTGGCTATATAACCCACCTACAATATCTCTTTTTTTTTTTTTTTTACTAAACCACTCAACTCTGATCCAATTGAAAATTGACAGATTCTCAAACATTTTTATTACTCTTATTGCAAGTTTTTCTATACTTTTTCGATGCAGACACATTAAATCTTGTGTATTTGACACAGAGTTTTTTTTTTATTACATGTTTTACAAGCGAATATTGTTCTTTACTTCCTCAAATAAAACATGCCGTCGATTTTATGACTGACCTGCTCTTGTTTTCTCCCAAAATCTTTTATCTTACGCGGATGTGCAATATAGAAATCCATAAATTATAAGCCTGTTTTAATTATCAGCTTGATCTCCTGAATCCCTTTTAATATAAACTAGAAATATGTATTTCTTGTGCGCGCTCCTGAACTAAACAAATATAAGTTGAAATTTGCTTAACCGCATTTTAGATCTTTTTCGAAAATGTTCGGTACAGGTAGCTATGAAGTACTGATGCATTTTACTTGCCAATTGTCGCAATCAAGTGTAGGATCCCGTCGAGTGTTATTAAGAAGCGACATGTTTGTTTAGAGCCAATTCACAAGAGTAGTGTCCAGTATTTAAAACAAAATTAAGTCGGATTTTCCCAAGGGTTTATCGAACATCTTCTTTTTATTTGAAGCAAATTTGTGTCGGTTTCATTATATTTTCGAACACGTTTGTCGGTAAGCCTGCTCGAGTTAAATAAAGCTTTCAAAATGTGTTTATTTTTCAGGATTTTGCAGCGTTTTTCAGGCTTTATAATATATGCAAGACTTCCACTTTGCAGAAAAATTCGGTGATTTCATACGACTGCAAAAACCCCGTATTTCGGATCTGGTTTTTCAAAGCCTTTCATCGATCGATTGAAAAAGTCTGGCTTTTTTTCGGCGCGTACATTTTTGTCTCATTTATTCAGGCGTTTCATTAGCGACTTATGAGAAAGTCTCGACGGCGAATCGCTTTTCGAGGCGAGAAATTACTCACATTTGTCGAGGAAACCGCTGTCCATTTTCGCAGGCCGTTTTTGCTGTCGGTATTTTGCATAGAGGAAATTCGAAGAGAAGGGGGCACCAGAGAATTGGTTCCTACCACTTTTCGCCATGAAAATTATCTAACGGAATGAAGAAAAGACTGATCAATTACTGCCCTCGAACCAGGTGGCAAGGGGAGAAGCGAGCATCGAAAACGTTGATCACTTTCTGCCCCTGTTCGTATTTTTTACTTTATTTTTTTTGCCCGCGGGAGCAATTAGCGCGTGCAAAAGAAATCGAAGCGGATTTTTTTTTGCCCAGTCTTCGCCTCCACCGCAATTTCTGTCCAACCCGGGTCATTACGAAGGGTTAAAGTCGGGTAATTGAGAGCGTGGCTCGGGTTCGTCCATAAATAATGCAAGGTTGCGAGGCTAAGGATCCGTGCGCGAAACATCGTGGAATTTATTTTTGACACTGCTTCGTTACACTGTCCACGCACCCGCTTTATGCCTCAGGTTTTTTTCCATTGCTGATTACAAATAAGAAAATTTCGATCTCGATTCAGTGTGTACTAAAAAATTTTTTTTTACTGAAGTTCGCATGAAAAAAGGATCGAATCACGGACCAAATCTAAAAGTTTTGCTCTAAAATCTGCGTATTCATCATTCACAGGATACTTTTTTTAATGTTTACTCAGGATATCTGTTTTTTATACAATACTGTACGGTATAGTCGAACCTCAATTATTCGGGGTTCTCAACTTTTTCGGATGATCGAAACTAGAAGAAGAAAAAAACTACTGTATTATCATGCTACGACAACCCGACATCATTTTACTGCGTCCTTTTTATCTCATCGGCGATAAAATCAATTTTCCAGCAGTCTTGAATGAAATAACGATGTCTGAAATAAACAGGTCTGAATTGAAAAATTTGATCATTTGAGTGACTGGAGCCGAAAGATTGATTTTTGGCTCGAAATTGCAGGCAAATTTCATCAAATTCACGCGTAAGAAAGGTTCTGATTATTACCACCCTGGGTTTCTGAAATTAGTTGCAAATACGAACCTTGTGGGATCTGCTTGACTAGCTAAAATTATGAGTTCAGCCTATATACGTGAACGAACCTCAGTGGAATTTTGACTATCTTGTCTTCGATCAGGCATGATTAATCACGACAAAAATATGATAAGTCAGCAATAGGTGTATATAGTGATATTTTTCAAGTTCGCCACATATCTTAACTTAAGCCTCTTTAATATCCACTCATTGGCTAATTATCCCGGCTAAGCAGTCCAATTTGCGCAGAAATATAAATTCTTCTATGTTGGTTAATTCTTGAACTTTTCTCCTCGTTCTTTCCTTTTCCTCGACTCGATTAAACATTATGTGACACGACCAGCAAGTTAATCAATTATTGCAGTTTGGATTACAGAGGTCATTCATCTGCATTTGAAATAACTGTGACATTAACAGATGCTACTTTCGTTTTAAGCGATCAATCGCTCTTTTTCTTTGAGTTCTTCTGATGTCAGCGAAAAAAATATATACATCATTGATCGATCGATCGGTGGTGAGTTCGGTAATAAAGGCGTGAAACCGCCGGGATTATAACCCTTCGGCCCTAAAATGAAACAGTACCACGCCAAGGGTTCTTTTTTAGCGACCAGCTCCGCAGTACTCGCCGGCGTGGCAATTACCACGCGGGTGTCGTTAAAATTCGGCGACGTGGCCGCGTAGAACAAGCGTGAGATCGTTGGTAATTAAAGCTTGAGCGACAAAAAAAAAGATGAGGCCTTTTCATTCCACACCAAGCACTTTGCAACGAAGTTTGTCCACTTTTTCCTAGGCCTAATGTCATTTTGCATGCGAATGACGACCGCGGAAAGGGGGTTTTACGCAGAGGAACGCGATGACCGTCGAGTCGGGGCAGCAGTATAACATGGTTTGCTTCGAAGTGGGTCGTATAAGTACTATAAGACGGGCGGTTATTAAAGGGTTATGTCAATGCCTCGCGATGAAGTTCTGCGAGTTCACAATTTTCGGCATCAGATTCCCTGCAAGTCAAAAGAATAAATTTGGCAAATATAGAAAAGAATTTTTGCAAGACTCCCTGAATATTTAATTTCAAATTTCAGTCACGTTTTCCTCACATATTCAACATTTAAGTTCAGCAAACGCATTCAATGTCACTGAAGCAAACATCTGCAAGATCTGGATTTGGGGGTTTTCATTAGACCTTGTCTGCAGCTTGCTCTTGGAAATTTTCTTCTGCTGCTGCTGCTCACAAAATCCACAGATGCAGTCAAACCTCTCTAATAATTATAATATCAAGGGACCAGCAAACAAATTCAACTTAACCCTTGGGCATCACCAGATAAATTTCCATATTGCACACGACCGTGCCAGGAAATTTTTGCATGCTTGTGAGTTTTGGTTTGACCAAAGGTCAACAAAATGAAGCTTTGGCTAGGTAGCCAAAGTTGGGGAAAATCCCAGAGAGCAAAAACCATTGTCTTCAAAATTACTCATGCAAATTCTATGGCTGGAATGCAGAAAAAATTCCACTGGGATATAATTTTTTTTTCACAAAAATTGCTCTACAGGAATAAAAAAAAAATTTGGGATTTTCCACAACTTTGGCTCTTGGGATCATTCTAGGTCATTCTTTTTTCTTTCTTTTACCAGTGCTGGCACAAAATTGTGAGAATAAATCCTGGCAGCACCGCCCAACGCTTAAGGAGGTTTAGATTTTGGCAGGTTTTTAGTTAGGGCATTTTTGTTGCAAGGAAACGTAAAGGAATTTCAGGAAATTGTAAATATGGATATTCTGGGCCTCAAATTGCCCCTTGCATGAGTTGATAGCATGCAGAACTTGGAGGCAGGGGTTCATTTGCTCAATTAGTCATTCATTTTCTTTCAAGACACATTGCATTACTTTTTTTTTACTGCTTTCCTCTTTCACATGTAAAGAAAGTAATAGCCAAAAGACCTCAGAAAATTTGACTTACAGAGGTTTGAGAAAAAAGAATTTTGAGTTATACTGTATGTGTATTGTTTCAAATGGAATTCAGACGGAGACTTGAACAAAATTTGACTTGAGGAAATTCAAGTGTAATTTGAGAAGTCATTAAAGCATAATTAATCTTTATGTCAATATGATCAGGTGAGCTTTCTATTTTCATAAATTTCAAAAAAAGAAAAAAATATTACAATCGTTTGCAAATGATAAATTATTTTTTTTCAATAAAAAAATACACCCATCTTCATTCTGCATCCCGGACTCTGATGAATGGTAAACACAACCATCAAGACAAAACTTGTGAACCAACCTTCGTAGTTTCCGCGGAACAGCCTGATACACTCGTTTATTCCTTCGGTTTGCCTTTTTAGATGCTTACTTCAGGTAAATGAGTGCACAAAAGTTTGTGTTGAAAAAAATTGACGAAGTTATTATGAACCTACTCTACGCCGCTCTGCGCCCACTTTTATCGCTCGCAAACTCTCGATGCTAAAACCGAGAGAAATGAGCATCACTGAATGTACCAGGAATCGCGCGTAGCTAATGTCTGCAAGCAGGCATAAAATCGATCGTCATCACAGGGCTTCGTAAAAAAGAATCCCCTTCGAGAGATAATAATAAAAACATTGTTTCTTCTTTTATATCATCTGTAAAAATTTGTGACGCCGTTAATGGCAGGCGTTGATGCTGCCACAACGAACGTTGAAATCCTCCACGCAAAAAGAAGTTGAAGTACCCCTACGGGTATTTCATGTAACAAGCATTCATCAATCTTTTAAGCACATTTTCAAGATCATGAAAAGACACTTGTTCTGCATTATACCGATGGATAAAAACCTCTTGATCTATTTCGCATCTGAAACATCAGAATTTTGTGATGGGCACTCAATCGTTTGTTTTCGGATGGACCATTGCGGGTTTAATACTCGACTATAAATGAAGGATCACATGTCAGAAAACGATCACATGTCAGAATTTTTACGTGCAAAAACCAACGGGTCCGAAGTAAAGTCGACAATAAAGCGTCAACAACGTTTTTTCCCCTGTGCCTTTGATCAACGCTTAAATTTTAGTCGAGTTATGATTCATGACCCAGGAAATGTGACCCCACATGTCACATTGTGTTCAATGAGAACCTTCCATGTGATGGCTCAATTTCCTCAACGAAAATTTGTGTAAGCTTGGCATTACATTTCAAGGAGTTCAATTTGGAATTTTAAAGAATTTTCCACTCATTTTTTCAGTTCAATACGAGTCTGTCCAGATGGTATTTTGTCCCGTGCTATTTTAACTTGAAACCGAGGTCGAACAATGCTGTCATCTATTGAGCCATCCTGAAATCCTTTTCGATTTTATAGCAAAGTAAGGATACTTTTTTTAATGAACCACAGATTATCGGTACAATAATTTCAGCCTTAATTAATGTGCATGTTTCCTAGAAATGGTTCAAGGAAAAAACAAAAATGCCTCTCGTCAAATCGAGAATTTTTTCTACGAGATCCTCAAAGTATGTTGCCAATGAAAGATATGCCTTGGGCTGCCATATAATTACGTATGTATTTCCTCGAAAAATAGGATAAGGCTGGTACAAGAATAAATTGTAGAGCCCAAAAAGAGCAAAAATATATAATTAGGGATGGAATGTGTAGTAGATTTTTTGTGGAGGTGGAAAAGACGTATTACATTTTTGAAGAACCCAAGCAAAAGAGAGACATTGAGCAAGGAATTGAATTTGACAGTTTTTAATGATCAAAAAGTAAATTTTCTCAGCATAGAAATTTAAAAAGGGTGTTCAAGGCTTACTTTAAGTGCTATGATATTACTTAAAACAAGTTTCATGGCTTTTCAGCAGCTGCGTAGTATTTTTCTTGACTTAAAAATTTGCTCTTAGAACCCATCAATGAGCATCAGATGCTATTTAAAGCATTATTTTCGTAAAAATAATATTTTCAAATAAGGTGTTTTCGACTTGCATCAGCCAGGAAACAAATAAACTTTTTGATTTAAGGAACATTAATTCATGCCGTGAATCTAAAAAAAAAATATATATATATATAATCTGAAATCTGGCATCAGAAAAGGGAAAATTCGAGTTGTGGATTGGCTTTCGAAATCAATTTGAAATCAAGTTGCCCGGAGCTCCTTGCTTAGATGCGATGCAAATAAGTGTGGCCCTCAGATGCCCCAACGCTTAGTTTAACACGCCACCCGTTTTGGAAGAAGTGACCGAACTTTACATAGACCCCCTACGCGACATTATGACGGGTAATGGGCATCAAACATCGGCGGGTCGGGCGGCGTTAATTCGAGCCTGTCGCTCGGTCTGCGCCTTCATCACTATATCGCGACGCTTCCTCCTTTTTTTGTTTACTTCGTTTCCACTTTTCCTTTCTTTCTTTTATTTTGCCTGTCTTTATTATTATTTTTTTTTGCAAAAGGAAAGCAGTCGGTCGACACTGACGAGACGATCATTTTCAACCCCACGATCCCATCGAAAACCCCCCGGACCCGCGTGCTGGAAGCGTCGCTATCTTGCTGACACATCAGACTCGGGCCCGATCAATTTGCTGACGAGTCGACGGCGTCGTGCTGGGGAGGTCCTCGTGCTTGACCCACCGACGGAATTACCCTCATTTTTTGTGCGTCACAAAAAAATGTTTTCGTGGGATTTTTCAGCGAAATTAAGAGTCAAGTGTGCGAAAAAAAAATCACACCTGCTCGAATTGACTGAATTTTCGCTATCATGCCCTATAAACGTTCCTTTTCCAAACATGTCCCCAAAAATCTCCCATTCGAGATCAGGAGAATGTCAAAATATAAAATGCGAAGTCGCGCGCAAACAACAAGGTAAAAAGGTAGACAAGTATTCAGTCCTTGGGGAAAACACTCAAGAGATTTTTATCTGATTGGCGTCTTCGTATTTTATTGATTTGTTCTGATGGAAAGTTTTTATGAATTTTGACCAAGCCCAGGTAACCTTTTCCATTTAAATTTTAATCAAATTTTACAGACAAAGTGCAATTTATATTTTATGCACGCACATTACACCCATTGTTCCCTTCCCAATGTCCGAATCTCCCGCTGTTGCTACACATCAATCCCTTCAAATGGCTGACCGCAACTTCATAAAGCGGAACGAAGAATTTTTAACCATGCATTAAACGATTTTACGGAAACAATTCTGTGAAAAGTATAAACATGGAAGTAGCCGTTGAACTGAGGATACGAGCATTATCCTCCAGTTTTGCCTTAATCAACAATGCTGTTTATATGCATCCTTTATCTGCGATAGGTTTTTTGATCGCCGCGCGTTCAATTTCAGAGAGGTCGACGGAGACTTCATTGCTGATGAACTGCAAGGTTGGTGACTCACCGAAATTCTTGACCTTTGTTTCGGTGCCTGCTGATCGCGCGTATGGCCTTTCAGACTTTATTTATTCGTTTGACCTGAAGGGTGACAGTGAAAGACAGAGCAGGAAATATTTACAAACAAATGCACTTTTTTCCGAAATTTGTAAAGGATTTCCTTCATGTGTTACGGGAAGAAAGGAAGAATATATTTTTTCATTTTGGTTTGTCGTCTGCTTTCATTCGTTTGACATGTAAATACACTTTTGGTAGAAATAATTCCAATGAACGCTCGAGTGAAACTTGAATCAGTTTTTATTATTCTCTCATATCGTCCATTATTTGAGGAAAAAAATGTTAAAATATTTACAGGGTTAGGCAAAAAATATTCCAGCAATGATTTCTTTTCAATGTTCTGCACAGCTACGAAAGTGAAAAGAGTTCCGAAATTTATTGATATACTGTAATGATAAAGGCTCATACTTCCTGGTATATTTCCAATGGTTTTCAATTCTTGCGTTTCTGATTCCATTGTATTAAATGAACAATAAGGCCATCCCTTGAAAATGCATTCATTATCAATTCTTTGTTAGTTCGGGCATGTTTTATTGACTTACAGTAATTGCATGCATCAAAAATAACTACACGGTGGTCAACAAAAAAACACATTTTTTCAGTGGATTATCAGTGGACTAAAATTGACCTAAAAGAAACTCATCAGATACGTATCTACAATTTAGTGTAATCGATTACAATAAAAATATTTAGCGAAGTATCATGCCTGTTTTTTGAACTGACATTTTATTTAGACTGAAGTCCGGAAGTTTCCACTTACGAACTTCAAATGACATTTTATTGAATTCCAAAAAATATACGCGTCGATTTGAATTTTGATTAAATTGCTGGTCCACCTTCTACTCATACGATGAACAGTTCCTGAGGAAATCATGCACAGGTCTGAAAGCTGTTAGAAAAATTAATTTTCAAAACTGTCAATTTGGCTATTATTATTGCAAATTACTGAAGTTTTTAATTTTTGAATGCGAGCCAGTCACACTAAATACTTTGGTGCGTGAGTACGTAAAAATTTCAAAAGCTTATCGTCAAAGAATCACTTAAAGGCTAAGTAAACTAGGAAGCCTTTGACGTTCAAGTGCACGAAACTTTCAGTTTGGCTGTAATTGCCTGCTACTGAGGTTTTTTTTTAATGCGAGCCAGTGAGAATAAATACTGTAATGCGTGTATACCTAAAACTTTCAAAAGCTGATCGGCGAAGAATCACTCCACAAGTATAATGAAGCTTTAGACGTTGAAGTTGCACGTGAACCTCCGTCTCTCGGAATTAAAACTCCGTCGGTGATCAATTCAATTTTTGATTGCAGCAGGCAGTAGCTAGAATTAAACAAACGCCTGCTGATCCTTAAATTCGACATTGTTGACTCCGTAACCGGGGCACGTACATCAATCAATGATGTGGTGACAGGCCGGAAATTCGCCGGTATAGCGGAAAAGCGGCGGTGTCGTGAGCGAAGCAATTAATTCGCTCGTCGCCGGCCTGAGCAAACCGCTCAAGACTTCGGGTCGGCATAAAATAAATCAATCGGTAAAATTTCGGGTGGAGACGATTTCGTGTGCTCACTGAAATTTGTTTTCCAGTGTATGTTTGCTGTTGGGGAATTTTCTTTTTCTTCAGGACAATCCTACACGAGGCACGATGATACAGGCATTTTTATGCCCCCTCGGGGCCCCGGGGTTGAACGATGAATTATTTAAATGAAAGCTAGCCGGAAGGGGCTGGAAAACAGGAAGCAAGGAAGAAGAAGAAAAAAAAGCAGACGTGCCTGTGCACCTTTTCGTACGATGCAAATGAGGGGCTTTTGTGTAACTAATTCCTCATTGTCTTGAGTGAGGGCAATTTTGGTTTATGACGGCGGCAAGTGGCTGAGGCCGGTTGACCCCTGGGCGACACCAGAAGCGGTCATCAATTTTTTATTCCGTCCCGGTCTGGGTATCCCTGCAGGGCTCTCCGGAAAGTTTGCTCAGCTGCGTTCGCAAAAAGCCACTGGTGTGTGGAAAAAAAAACAACGCATTTTTAAAATATGCAATCCAAGCTGAGATAACGCACATGTCCTGGGGGAGGGAACATTTTTTTTTCTGATCCCAGCGCTGTTGAAAGCGAACCATCAATCAGGGTCCGATTTTCTCGCACGCAATCAGATTTACTATGATTTTGAATGCGTGTACTTTATGTTAATTAAATAGCTTCATTCGAAAGGGAAAACACGATTCGGACGAAGGATTGAAAAGATAAATTCCCCTCTTTCATAATTTCCAAACGTTATAACTTTCAACCTTTCAAACTTTCGAACTTTTGAAGCGCGTGAGCAGTTTCATCGAGAATATGAGACGATTTTTGAAATGAAATATTAATTCAAAGATTTAATCTGCCTTAGGACTGGCTGGAGATTCACAAAATAAATCTCTGAATTGAATTGATTTTTTTTCATGTTCCGAAGTGAGCAGGTCACAAATCACAACTCAGCGTGTTCACAAAACAAGCACTTGCTGAATGACACTTGAAAGAGACTGCTGCTGAAGATCTGATATGTATTTTTTTTGTTGGACAAATTCAACATATTTTTTGCCAGTACTGTACATGATTTTTTTAAATAACACCAATTTAGGAGGCTGTAATTGGCTGAACACGCTCTTCGCCAATTTTTTTTCAGTTTTTTAGAGTTATCTTGATTGATTATACGTTGATTAACAAGATTGCTGTGCAATTTCAAAAACAAAGATTGAAAATTGATCCATAGAGTTTCGAAAATCCTTTGAACTTATTGTATATTCCCGTCACTTAATTTGGATAGCATGGATGAAGGTACTGTACCACCTAAATTGAAGTTTGCGAATTCATCGTGAAACTTTCATTTGATTACTGCTTTTCGCCAGACAGGCTTCAACATTTTATCGAAAATGATCACTCGAAGAAAGGGCGTATTTGCTTTCGTGAACGCGTCAGGGACGAAAAGCAAAAATGCACTTATTCAACATCAAAGTCGGTACAGTATTTTTATGCACGTGATGTTCAAGCAAATATTGAGTGATCCACTGAACAATGAAGATACACAAAAAAAATAATCAGTGTATATTTAACTCTTTCCATGGACATAGATTTGACATGACATGTATTTTGCATCTGCTAATGAGAATATAAATCTTCCACAGCAGCTTTGCAGAAAAAAAAACAATAATTTTAGGGTACTTTAACTTTTTGATTGACAATCCAACAATGCATTGCACGCGTTTCCAATCTGAGTTTGAAATAGAAATGACTGTTGAATGAAACATTCTTTGAGAATATCTAATAGACGAATGTGAAAAATCCTCAACATTTCCTGATGCTGCCGATACAATTTTAAAAACCTTTGCGGGGTTCACCTGAAAAACTTTATCCCGGAAAAATCTGTCATATACCAACAAATTTTGCTCATGGTCTGTGCAATTTCTTTAAGGAAGAAGAAGCTGAAAAAATCGCTCATTCAAATTTTTAGTTCTATATTTAGAACTTGAGTCCGATTTTTAATTCTCTGCAAGAAATTGTCGACAATATTAAGCTGTAAAGGGAAAAACATTTAGTATCATCATACTGCACTGATTCTGAATAATTTGAATTTAATGAGGGTGCGATAAAATTTGGCTCGGGAAATTGAAATTTTCCTGCAAAATCCGTAAAATATTCGTATCATAATCTTTGGCGTATTTCACTGAAGTAAATTTGGTTACAAGGAAAAACCCCTGACCTGAAGGACATTCTGCACATTATAGCGTGTTATCAACCGCACCGACGACGGTGACGAACATGACGGCGAAGACTCGTGGCAATTAATTTCCTTCTTAATGTATATTTTTTATTTTTATTTTTTTTGCACGCGAGATCGTAGACCCCGATGACCAAAGCCACACAAGCTGGAAAAATTCGCTGCTGAGGGCCAGCAAAAAAATAAAATAAAGCGGTGATAACAAACCGTAAATTTCTCGACTGGCGATTTCGTTACCATTCCGGTCCCCCTACTTGTTTTCTGTTTTTTTCTTCGCTCTCTTTTTTTCTTTGGCATTGCCTAGATTATCATTACCCGCCGCCGAAGCAACGCATTTCCATCTGCAAATACCCAGGATACCTGGGCACATATTTTAAGACGGCACGCGATCCCATGACACCGACTTTCC
>CAJPEX010006354.1:0-12911 GCA_905338405.1 Notodromas monacha | reverse complement strand
ATTCTCTGTGAAGAGCATAAAGAAAATAATTCGCTTCCTTTTTCTGTAGCATCTATTATAAAATTTAACTACTACATTATTTAAAAACAGAAGGCCTGATAAATTTGAATAATTGAGCTCTGCCCCAGAAAGTACTTTATGAATGCCCCAGGCCAGTATGAACCCTGCAAGGTTTGAACTATTCCAGGAATACACAGGACTTGAAATTGTTCCAAGAAATCAGGAGTTAATGATCAATTTCCCAAGGAATTCCTGCTGAAAAAATTAAAATACAGTATTGTGCATCCATGAGTACAGCTCAAGAAACCCAAAACCAAATCGGCTGTCAACTTGATACATTTCTATAAAGATGATGATACAGGTAGGACTGTCTCTACAACAAAAAATTAAAGGGAACAGAAAAGATTGTTTTATAGAACCCGTATAAAATGCGAAGGGGAGCCCTTTGAAACCAAATGATCAATAAACAGATAATTTTGGCGTGGAGAGTCCAGCTGTATTTCTAAAAATTAAATTCGTGGGTTGGATATCTCCCATTACTTCGTTTTTTTTGCAATATTTTTTCCTGCAAAAAAGTCGAGATTTTACGCAGTACTTGGAATTATTCCCTGCGTCCCAAATCGATTCAGCGCTGACAATTTAAGCGGACTGCATAGTATATAGCGTGAAGTTTTCCAGCTGCGGTCCATTTTGAAACCGTTAGCGCTGAAATGAATCCTTCGAATTATAAAAATCCGAATTAGTTGAGGTGGGAACGTACTTCGGGATTAAGCGGACTGCATAGTATATAGCGTGAAGTTTTCCAGCTGCGGTCCATTTTGAAACCGTTAGCGCTGAAATGAATCCTTCGAATTATAAAAATCCGAATTAGTTGAGGTGGGAACGTACTTCGGGAAATTTTCCAGTACGCTCGAAATTGTGAACCAAACCTTCCTGCATTTCCTAGGAAAATTGTTTTATAAACACAATAGTATATAAAATTGTGACGGTAATTATATGCAATCCCACGAGTCCATATTATCAAGGATGCTGTTGGTTTCCCTTAATTAAAATTTCCCCAAGTCAAATTGTCTGGAAAATTGTCAGATAATGCCAGGAAAGAAGATCTTGGAATGCATGCAGGTTAAATTTGAAACAAGCTTCCCAATCAATAATTTTGAAAATCGTGCTGCGGCTAATTGTTTGTTATTGTAACAAACTTTTTCTGAAGTCCCTAAAAGTTTGTTCTAATGAGATATTACTTCGTATGTTTCAAAGTTTGGATGTAAAATGGTGCCTCATTGCTGTATGCGGGTGATAAACTCTCTGTAGAACAATTTTGTCAGCCACCAATTCCTCTGTATAAGGGTTTTCTCTCCATGATATTATGGGTTCTATGGTATTAAATTCTTTGAACAACCATTTTTCTGGTCCCTTCAAATTTTTTTTAGTGACAGTCTATCTGAAATGCATTTTTTCAAGGGTGATGAAGTAAGGTCTTATAATATTTTATTCGCATTTTAAAGCATAAAATACTAGGAGATCAAGTACTGTAGAAAGGTACAAGTTCAGCCTTGTGAGATGTCTATTATCTGTTCCAGATTTTATAAAACTTAGTCTTTTTGGATTAATAGTATTTAAATTGTTGTTACTTCCCCTTTGGATGATACATTTGAGCTTGTGAAAAAAATAATTTCAGGCATATTATTGTTTGAAATTTAGTTTACTGTAGTGGAAACCCTAACTAAATCTGAAATTTTTTCACTTCCCTGCAGTCTGGAGATTTTACTTCTCTCTAAATCAGTAAATGTTGATCAATGTTTCTTGTTTGTTTCTTATTCTTCAGTTTAATTTTTTCTTAAAAAATAAATTTCATTGCAAACAATTCAGGTGCACTGTGGATTTACCCACTACTAAATTTGTTTTATAACTAATGCCTGTGCATTAACATGGAATTTTTCATCAGTATGGGTGGTCTTTAATACTGTATTCACCCAAGTACCAGGTGCACCTTTTTTCTCAAATTTCAGAAGGAAAATAGGGGTGCGCGTCATAAGTAGGTTCAAATTTTTCAAGAAGTTTTAGGAAGTTGTGTGTGCATTATACTTAATTATAATGGAGAAATTTGGAACTAATGTAACAAGAAAACTTTTTTGGACTGAAAAAGTTGAAAATTGATCAGATTTTGTTCAATTCATGTCTAAAGTCAATTTTTTGTTTTTATTTTCAAAATTTTGTGGTTTCAGATTCACTAAAAATTGGGGTGCGTGTCTTACTTGAGGATAAGATTTTAGCCAAATTTCCAACTGAAAACCCCCTGTGCCCGCCTTACTTGAGGGCATGTGGTACTCAAGTAAATACCATAGATTGTTTTTTTCAATTCCGAAGTTTCCATTTGGTTAAAGTTGAGCCTGTTCTGCTGTGTGTATCAAGTATGTACAGGGTTCCCTTGGGATTTGACTGATGAGCATCATCCGGAAATTTTAGTTTCCGGGACATTCCCTCAAGACCAAACTGCGAGAGGTTTTTTTTTCTCGGCAAAAATCGCACCCCGCCTGAAGAAATCGGCGAACCTGTCAGCGCACTCAAGCGTTACCAGCCTTCATTACGTCAGTTTTCCTACATCATGGGCCTCCATATCAGCAGCAGCGCCAATTCAAAACATAACGGCGCGCATCTGAACAATGACTAATGGAAGATTTGAGACAAACGGATGTTGTCCATCCGCTGCGGAGTCATTCATGCACCTGCTGCTGCTGCTGCTGGCATCAGCATCAATAATAATAAGTCGACTCTCCCAACCGCCCCAACGATTACCCACTTTATTTTATTTATTTGCCACCAGAACCCTCTTATGTATTCCTGCGATATGACGCGACGCGTTCTTTTCCCGATTTCCGGCCCAGAATTCGGGGGTCCCGAGTACAGTATATAACAGCTTGGATAACCCATTCATCCTGTGGAACTGGGGAAAAACTGGGGGGTTTTCCTCCCCCAAAGTGGACCTAAGGCAATCATCTGTGAGATGGATGCGAACATTTTTTCATCACGCTTTTTCAGTGCCCTGAAAACAGCAAATGTGGTAAAATACCAGCATTGCGAGTATTTTATTTTTAACCAGCTATAGAGCTAAGAAAAATGGCCATTGTCCTATTTTGGAGGGTTTTGTGTGATCAGAAACACACAATTCACAAGCTATTATTGGCAAATGTTTGGTTCCTGGTGCATTTTTCAATTTCCATGGGCATTTGCTATCAAGCAAATTTAGTAGAGGATATGAAACCCTGCCCAAGTGGGGAAATTGGTGCACACTGGGGATAAGTTTGTGATTCTACACAGTGACCCTGCTGTGCACCTGAAGTGTACCAAAGTTTTTCTGTTGCACATGCGTAAAATTGTGTGTTCAAACCAGGATTCCTCAGGGTCACATTTGTAAACAAATAAGTTACACCAAGGTTACAGTTGGTGCATTTGTGTGATATTCCTGTTATGTCACATTTGTACATCAAATGTAGCCCAAGAATGGTAGCAAAATTTTGTCTATACAGAGGTGCATGCCTGTAACCCCAGAATAATCAATGTACACCAATTGTGACCTTGGTGTGCACCATTTTGTGGGGTCACACAAAGAATAGCTCTCCACTTGGGCAGTGATACCTGGATTGCTTGAAAGGGATTAATGTTTGAAGTAAATAAAAAGCTGAAGAATAAGGAAGAAACTGTCATTGACTGAAATTTACAGATGTAGAGAGAAGTAAAATCTCCAGACTGCAAGGAAGTGCAAAAGTGAAAAAATTCAAATTTAATTAGGGTTTCCACCTCATGGCAAATTTCAAACAACAATTTGTCTGGATTTATATTTTCATAGGATAAAAGTTATCCAAAAGGGAACTTTGGAAGGGGGAAAAACTTGTAAATATTCTATGGAAGACTACTGTTGTATGAAATCTGGGACAGATAGTAGACATATGATATAATGCTAGACTTTTACTTCTGAAGACTTGGTTTCTATACATATACTATGCTTAAAAATGCATGAACATCTTATTGAAAAAAATAATGGCAGATGGGCTGTCCCTACAAACAAACTCAAGGAGCCAGAAATAAATTGGTTGTACAGCGAATTTCACTGTAGAGAACCTAATACTGTAGCATGAAGAGAGAATCCTATGGGACATAAATCATTCGACAAAAATGTTCTTATAAAATTATTTAACAGAGAGCTCATCACCTGTATCATAAAGAAACAATTTAAATTCAAACTTTAAAGCATTGTTTCTATATTACTGCTGTATAGATATTTTCAATGGACTTATTGATGCACTCAAACAAAAATGCAAAATTATTTTTACTTTTCCAAAATACATGCAACATTGCATAGATCAAGTTGCTGCCAGCAGAACTAAGAGCAGTCTCAATTACAGTACTTTTTACTAACACAAATATAAATGTGAATAGCTTTAAAGTGTTATTCTGGTGAATGGAATTTCATGTTATGGACATTCCACTGGAATGCATCAAGTCCATTGTAACAGAGAGGGGGAAAAGATGCAAATGAAGGTGCATAGTCTGACAACTCACAATAGATTCCCACTGCATGATGCAAATAAGGAATTCAGCTGGTGGGAGAAAAACCATGTCATGAATGAGGAAACAGATTCGTCCCCCTCCCCTTTTATGCTGGGCATGTTGATCAGTTCTCATATACAGTATTATGAACCAAAAGATGGAGTTGCATAATTCCACCCGCATCCACAAAATGTCGCCCCACGTTCACTTCCTCCATGCTCCGCGTGATTGCGTAGGCTGGAGAATAATGTTATTCTTCACTCACTGGCTGATTGTTCAAAGGGCCGTGAATTAAAAGATAAAATAATCACCAGGAAACGAGGTATATAGTGTTATGGACTGGAAAGGTTTTAATATGATTTCACTTTTACACTCCAGTTCATCGTACACCGTATTATACAGTATATTTTCACTCCGGGGTTCTTCCGCGATCATGCACTAATTGAAGGGAGTCACTTACTCTCTTTTTGCCTTTCTATTTTCTGATTCATGAGTAACTCTTTTTTTTTAATAATGCAGTATTGAATGGATTTCTTCGTGATAGAGTGAGCTACTGTAGTTGAATTGAGACGAATTGAATAGTGTCAGGGCATGCAAATTTTGCTTTTCTAAAAAATGTTCTACGATCAGCATATGGATTCAATTTTGGTTGATCATATGTATTTGCCTAGTCTCTCGCTTTCTTCACAGGAAAATTATGCCGGGATGATCTGGAAATGATGAGTTTTGCCTCTTTACAATAGTTTAATTTAAAAATTCGAAAGTTTCATCATTTACTTCAAATTTTGGTCCAATTTTAGTTCTATTTTAACTTTTTGGTGGAATAATTAAGAATCAGCATGCTATGGTATTTATTTATGTGATTAAATTTACATAACTAGGTGCTTTTCTCCTTGGAGAAAATATTGTTGGGCTGTTTTTACACCTGTAAAAAAATGATCATGAGTCCTTTTTGCTTTTTTCTTATTACAGTAGTTACATGGCAACAACATCTTGAAGAAATAAGGAAGTATTCTGGTACACTTTTGCATATGTAGAACTCAGAGGGACCCAACACATTTTGTACTTCAACAGTTTTTTTTTAGCCAAGGAACTTGCAATTTTGTGGAAAAGATTATGCAGCCATTGCAGAAATTTAAATTAATTGTTATATTTTGGGCCTAAAATTGCTGCATAAATGAGTTGAGAGTATGCCAAACCAAATGAGAGCAAATAGTACATTTGCACAATTAGTCATCCACTTCCTCTTGAAAAGCAGCAGTTTTACATTTTCATTGCTCTTCTATTTCTTTGGCATGAAAAATTATAGGCCAAATAAATTCAAATTTTAGAACTTTTTGTTAGAGCTGATGCCAAAAGATCAGATTCTGTGCATTTTTATTTTGTAATTTTTTTTCTGTTTATTGCAGCTGACAAAAAATTTATTTTCTGTTCTGGGGACTGTATTCCTAATAATTTATGACCAGCAGTTGAACCAATTAAATATGCTCCTATTGAAGTCTATGGGAAAATTAGATCTGACATAAGGATGTTCCAACATATGGACAAGGTCACAGCACCAATTACATCCACATCTTGGAATCAAACTGCATTCTTAATGAAATTCAGGAAGGGACAAAAACATCAAATTTGACACATGAAAATATTTAAAAGCTTTGGGGATTTTTTTCCGTTACCAATAAAGGTAAAATACCAACTGATGTATACCATTTCTTATTTTTCAGCTTCCATCACTTTTCGTCCTGAAGAAGCATTCTTTATGGGACCAGAAGCGGGCAGCTGCAAATCTGCACGCAAAGCCCAACACCGCATCTGTCTTGAAATTATCGGTTTCGCCAACACCTGTACTTTTTGTCTTCCATTTTTTAAAAGTCCTGTCTTTTAATTCCCTGTGATTCGTCCGCGCCTCTCTCAAATGTTTCTTATGTCGGGATTCCTCTGCTGGGCCACAAATGACCATCACCCGCAACTGATGAGCGGGACACAAATTTCGGGTGGATGCCCTGGGGCTATCCGCGAAATTATATACGCACCCGTGCATGCAGGAGACATTATAACATTCCTTCATTCCACTGCAATGAATTCTGGGCTTTTTGTGTCTAACAGCTTCTGAAGCAATGGCGTTTTGCGCATTTTAAATTGGTGAATTTGAGGTTCTTTTTTTTTTTAGTGGCAGGCAGAATTATCCATAAAAAATAATTATCAGGTCTTTAATGTCCATTACTTGAGTTTAAAGTACCCAAAGGGAGTGATAGATGATGAAAGTACAGCTAGACCTCCCAAAGTCAAAGCCAAAACCAAAAGCTTGAAGGGATCCAAAAATAATGAATTGTTTTCTGGGAGTTTTTGAGTTAGGGAAATTGGAATTTTTTCAAGGTTCAGGCTCTTGCTGTTTAATAGACAAAGTTAAAACCAACTCAAAAAATTTTGGTACATACTACAGTATTTTGGAAAAAATGGAGTATTTTGGGTTCAATTGAATTATCAGTGAACTCATTGGGCTTTCTTGACTGGAGGACAAGATTGTGACCATGCAAGAAACCTGAAGACCAGAAAGGCTTTCCCATTTAAACTCATGGAAATTTCAAGTTGAGTAAACAAGCATATGTGTTGTGGGAAACATTCAAGAATTGCAGGCAATTGTAAATGGGGATATTCTGGGCTTTACATTTCTTTTTAAATGTGTTGACAGGATGCTGAACTTGGATGCAGGGGTTCAATTGCTCAATTAGTCTTGTACTTCCTTTCACAACACAGTTTTACTTTTTGTGTGTCAAGAAAATGATAGCCAAAAGGCCTAAAAAACATTAAGCTATGGAGGTTTGAGAGGAAAAGCCTTCAAGTGAGAGAGGTTTTTTACACATTGTTTTGTAAGAAAATTCAGACCGGTACTTGGAAAAAGTCAACTTGAAAAGGTTTTTTACTTAGGAAAGTTCAAGTTATCAATATTCAATTGTATATCAATAAGACAATCTACCATCAAGTCATATACACATATGGAATAATGGTGCACCAGTAAGGAAAAATTAATGTATGTGAATGCTGGGCTGCATATAAAAATAGTGCATTTCACAGTAACATTTGGAATCATTAATGTATTATATGTCTGTCCCAACATTGATGACAAATGCATTTTTGTTCAGGAACACTAGCTTATGTGTGCAACATTATTGGATCACAGAAGACCCACCAAATGTTGTGGTGACACGCGGCTGGAATGGGGTTCCCTCTGGTGGCGCCACGCTCAATTATCGGGATTAACAGGATTGCGCAGTAATGCAGCGGTCCGTTAGTGCTTTTGTTCATGCAATGAAACGCACTATTGCAACAGGGATTGCATGAAAGAGACAGAATAAATCGTTGCAGAAGTTTGGGTTCATTAATCTGGGTTCATGGTTCTTATTTAGACAAGCTTGCAGGTCACCTCTTGTGTGTCATAAGATATACACATTTGGCTCACTTATTGGACATTAAGTCTATTTTGATTTTATAACTAAAATAGCAAACTAGACTTGATGGTTATGAATAATAACTGATGTGCAGTACTTGTTTTTATCATTAAATAATTCTTGAATGTTGTACCGGTGGTACCTTGCAATTCAGCCATCTTGTAATTTGTTGGTCAAATTTGCATGGAGTTTCACTGGCAATTTGACCTGTGTTCTGGAATTCAACCTGCTCTGGCCACTTTTTTTGCATTTTGTGCTATTGTTTCTCAATTTTACAAATTGTCTTACAATTTGACCCTATAGTCCAGCAATGGGTTAGGGTTGAATTACATGTAGTACCACCTGTATCTACCTTACAATAATGGTTCTGGATGTTTTTCTTTCACTNAATGAGTTGAGAGTATGCCAAACCAAATGAGAGCAAATAGTACATTTGCACAATTAGTCATCCACTTCCTCTTGAAAAGCAGCAGTTTTACATTTTCATTGCTCTTCTGTTTCTTTGGCCAGAAAAACTATAGGCCAAAGAAATTCAAACTTTAGAACTTTTTGTCAGAGCTGATGCCAAAAGATCAGATTCTGTGCATTTTTATTTTGTAATTTTTTTTCTGTTTATTGCAGCTGACAAAAAATTTATTTTCTGTTCTGGGGACTGTATTCCTAATAATTTATGACCAGCAGTTGAACCAAATAAATATGCTCCTATTGAAGTCTATGGGAAAATTAGATCTGACATGAGGATGTTCCAACATATGGACAAGGTCACAGCACCAATTACGTCCACATCTTGGAATCAAACTGCATTCTTAATGAAATTCAGGAAGGGACAAAAACATCAAATTTGACACATAAAAATATTTAAAAGCTTTGGGGATTTTTTGCGTTACCAATAAAGGTAAAATACCAACTGATGTATACCATTTCTTATTTTTCAGCTTCCATCACTTTTCGTCTGAAGAAGCATTCTTTATGGGACCAGAAGCGCGCAGCTGCAAATCTGCACGCAAAGCCCAACACCGCATCTGTCTTGAAATTATCGGTTTCGCCAACACCTGTACTTTTTGTCTTCCATTTTTTTAAAGTCCTGTCTTTTAATTCCCTGCGATTCTTCCGCGCCTCTCTCAAATGTTTCTTATGTCGGGATTCCTCTGCTGGGCCACAAATGACCATCACCCGCAACTGATGAGCGGGACACCAATTTCGGGTGGATGCCCTGGGGCTATCCGCGAAATTACATACGCACCCGTGCATGCAGGAGATATTATAGCATTCCTTCATTCCACTGCAATGAATTCTGGGCTTTTTGTGTCTAACAGCGTCTGAAGCAATGGCGTTTTGCGCATTTTAAATTGGTGCATTTGAGGTTCTTTTTTTTTTTTGAGTGGCAGGCAGAATTATCCATAAAAAATAATTATCAGGTCTTTAATGTCCATTACTTGAGTTTAAAGTACCCAAAGGGAGTGATGGATGATGTAAGTACAGCTGGACCTCCCAAAGTCAAAGCCAAAACCAAAAGCTTGAAGGGATCCACAAAAATGAATTGTCTTTGGGAGTTTTTGAGTTAGGGAAATTGGAATTTTTTCAAAGGTTCAGGCTCTAGCTGTTTCATAGACAAAGTTAAAACCAACTCAAAAAAGTTTGGTACATTCTTCAGTATTTTGGAAAAATGGAGTATTTTGGGTTCAATTGAATTATCAGTGAACTCATTGAGCTTTCTTGACTGGAGGACAAGATTGTGACCATGGAAGAAACCTGAAGACCAGAAAGGCTTTCCCATGAAGGACTTATGGAGGCTTCAAGTTAGGTAAACAAGCATATTTGTTGTGGGAAATATTGAAGAATTGCAGGAAATTGTGAATGGGGATATTCTGGGCTTTACATTTCTTTTTAAATGAGTTGACAGGATGCTGAACTTCAGTATGCAGGGGTTCATTTGCTCAATTAGTCTTGTACCTCCTTTCACAACACATTTTTACTTTTTGTGTGTCAAGAAAATGATAGCCAAAAGGCCTAAAAAACATTAAGCTATGGAGGTTTGAGAGGAAAAGCCTACAAGTGAGAGAGGGTTTTTTACACATTGTTTTGTAAGAAAATTCAGACCGGTACTTGGAAAAAGTCAACTTGAAAAGGTTTTTTTACTTAGGAAAGTTAGAGTTATCTATATTCAATTGTATATCAATAAGACAATCTACCATCAAGTCATATACACATTTGGAATAATGGTGCACCAGTAAGGAAAAATTACAGTATGTGAATGCTGGGCTGCATATAAAAATAGTGCATTTCACAGTAACATTTGGAATCATTTATGTATCATATGTCTGTCCCAACATTCATGACAAATTGTATTTTTGTTCAGGAACACTAGCTTATGTGTGCAACATTATTGGATCACAGAAGACCCACCAAATGTTGTGGTGACACGCGGCTGGAATGGGGTTCCCTCTGGTGGCGCCACGCTCAATTATCGGGATTAACAGGATTGCGCAGTAATGCAGCGGTCCGTTAGTGCTTTTGTTCATGCAATGAAACGCACTATTGCAACAGGGATTGCATGAAAGAGACTGAATAAATCGTTGCAGAAGTTTGGGCTCATTAATCTGGGTTCATGGTTCTTATTTAGACAAGCTTGCAGGTCACCTGTTGTGTGTCATAAGATATACACATTTGGCTCACTTATTGGACATTAAGTCTATTTTGATTTCATAACTAAAATAGCAAACTAGACTTGATGGATATGAATAATAACTGATGTGCAGTAATGTACTTGTTTTTATCATTAAATAATTCTTGAATGTTGTACCGGTGGTACCTTGCAATTCAACCATTTTGTAATTTGTTGGTCAAATTTGCATGGAGTTTCACTGGCAATTTGACCTGTGTTCTGGAATTCAACCTGCTCTGGCCACTTTTTTTGCATTTTGTGCTATTGTTTCTCAATTTTACAAATTGTCTTACAATTTGACCCTATAGTCCAGCAATGGGTTAGGGTTGAATTACATGTAGTACCACCTGTATCTACCTTACAATAATGGTTCTGGATGTTTTTCTTTCACTCTTTGATGTCTTTATAAACTAAATCTGGTTTATTCATTTGAAATATATCAAGACTTATCTCATCCTGAAGGAATTTAATTTAAAGTTGGTGTGTCTGTCATTTTAAAAAATTGTGTGCATATTTGATTAATTTATAATGATGCTTTTGTGCTGCTTGTCAGTGTTCACAAAGTTCAAAACATGTTGCTCTATATCATCTACTTAGCTCTGACACACATACACACAAATCCATTCAAAAATGAAAATAGGAACACAGTACACACAAATGAATGAATTCTTTGATTGGCACCTTTTGTTACAAATTTTTTTTTTACAAAATATGGTCAATTATTGACCACAATTTAAAGCACAAGGTATTCAGCCTGTTCCCGGATTATTACAACTTGGTTGAACAATTTAGAAAGAATCTTTGAGGAGAAATTCCATTGGGCTAACTATTTTCCCTGGCCCTTGCAGAGAAAAAAAATTTTGGTTTTCATATTAAATGTGAAAAATGTAAAGTTGTATCTTACATTCAATAAAACTGTAATCTTCATTGCAATAAATGTGGTGAACTGTCAAATTATATAAAGCTAACTGGAACTTTTGAAAAACTGAGGCACATATGCAGCAGTCTTTTTTTGGGGGGGGGGGGGGGCTAATTTTGTGTGAGATCCGTGACAGGAAAAAGGGGAGCCAGTTTCATTTGCTCATCGCACTTATAACAACTTGTTTCAGATTCCCCCCCCCCCTACTGATGGACGCCATCTGGATTATAGCTCATACCGGGAATGGACCTTTTGGACACCAGGTGGTCCATGAATCCCGCTGGTCAGGTGTGTTGCCAAATCCAGTTTCCTTGACATTCCTTTTCCTGGAGCATCTCTGCCTTCTTTCTTATTCCACCCATCTTCTGATGCAAAAAGTTGAATCTCTCTGGACAACAATAAGGGAGCATCTAGATTTTTACCCAGACATTTCAGGAAAACCTTGATGTACTGGGTGCAGTGCTTGAGGAAAATTGGAGTTTCAAGGATCCAAGAGAGAATGAATTAATGAATACACTGGGAAATTTTCAGTACTGGTATATTTTCAAGTTCCTTGGAAATGTGAAAAATGCATGAATTTTTCATCAACATGTTTCACTCACTCAAATACCATAAATATTATTTCAATGATATAAATGTCTATAAAGGTTGTCCGCAGAAAAAAACTAGATTGTTCACAATTTTAAGAAAAAATTATTTCCTTCTCTCAAAAAAAGGCAGCAAAAATGTGAAACTAAACCTCATGCAGTATGGGCTAAACAGAATATCTTGAGGATAGGTGTTGGTAATATAATTCTTGAAGCCAAATCACAAAGAGCTTTATAATGGAAATATGAAATATATTTCCCTATAGGGTTATGGAGACAGAGAACTTAAATAAGCTCTGTGAACTTTTCTTAAGCAAAACATTCTCCAACTTGAAAATATCACCTTGCTTTGGGCAACAATGTGCATGCAGGCGGCTATCTGAAGAGTAATTGCTATTTTGAACTCAGAAACTGTTGTTCCATCTTTCAAATCCCACTTAGCAAAAATCTGAGACACTATATTGCTAATATGCTGTAGTATTCTTCAATGCTGCTTTTTTTTATAAAAATTCAAAGTACAAGTGGACTCTCTCTCTCCACAGCAGTGATCTTCTCTGAAAAAAAATTTGGCAATTTCACAGTGTTCTATGACAAAATTCTGTATTAGAATCACCAGTAATTTTTTTTCTTTCACCTCAGCAGTTTTTGAGGGAAAACTGCCGGTCCTATGAATGAATGAATGAATGAACAGAACACTTTATTTGTCGCTTTTCAGCATTCACAAGGTTCACTCAAGATTTCCA
>CAJPEX010006353.1:0-12914 GCA_905338405.1 Notodromas monacha | reverse complement strand
TTCAGACATGATGCCTCGAGTGACTGCTTCACGGTATAAGAACCGGACTGCCGCATTGAGCATAAACGGCGTGCAGTTTATTCCCCATGGGAGGCGCAGAAAGCAAAAGAATCTGGGTATGATGCTCCCATCAGGTTGCAGCTCGGGCCAGCAAATGATGAGAACCCATTGGTCTTTGGGAGCAAGTTCAACCTGCACAAACGCTTTGTGTATGTCTCCAATGGCAAAGGACTCAGTGAACCGCCACCCTAAGAGTATCTCTGTGATGCGGGGTAGAATGTTTGCCCCTTGGCTGAACAATTGATTACATGAGAGGTTGCCGGGGTCGGCGGCGTTCCCCGCCATGACCACCCGTAGGGGTGTGGATGCGCTGGAGGGCCGGGCAACCCCATGATGCGGCAATTCAGTGTAAGCAATGCCACGTGCATTCATTTTGTCCAAAGTGGTTGGCGTAATGACGCCTTCGTCAATCCAGTTCTTAAAAAATTCCTCATAGGCCTGGGCCAAAGGGCCGCCNCCATGATGAGGCAATTCAGTGTAAGCAATGCCACGTGCATTCATTTTGTCCAAAGTGGTTGGCGTAATGACGCCTTCGTCAATCCAGTTCTTAAAAAATTCCTCATAGGCCTGGGCCAAAGGGCCGCCAGTGCGTATGAGCTTGATGACAGATTGACTCCGCTGGGCCCCCGTGCGCAGATTTGGTTTACACTGGGTAGGGTACAGTGAGGTCTTGAGGAGGGGGGCAACTACCCGACCTCCTGGACTGACATTCAGTAGGCGCAGGTAGTCCTGAAACTGCTCATCACGGGAGCATTGCTCCTCTCAAGGATCGCCAAGTATGTTTATGCAATCTTGGTATTTGTACTGAAGGATGAGACTATTGAGTTCCCCCTCCGAGACCAAATGCAGTGCTTTGAGGGCCATGCAGACCCTAGGTGCAGGGAGTGGTCCCAGTGATCGCTGGGCCACCCACGTGCCTCGTGCAACCAACCCAAGATGCGTGGGAATGCCAAGGAACCCAGCTGTCTTGATGGGTGGTGCCGTGTCTTGATGGAGTTGGACAAGATCAGCGCCACCCAGCACAACATCAAAGGATAGGGCTGTTTTGGTTAGGATGCGCCAATCTGCCAGGTCAAATTTCTCAAGCCAGGGTAGGGCACATGGGTTTGAGCCTTTCCATGGCGTGTTGTGAGGTACAACAACCGCAATTGTTTGGAATCTCTGGAGGGGAGGTACTAGGCCGGTAAAGGTAAGGCAAACTGCCTCTGAGGTAGTAACAGGTTGGCCCTGTTCAACACCCCCAATGTTGTATGGTGGGCAGGATTCGATGGGGAGCCCAAGCCGCTGAACAAGGTCATGTGTGATCAGGGTCAATTGGGCCCCCTAGTCAAGGAGGGCATGCACTGTATGCCCTGATGGCTCCAATCGGATGGCGGCTGTCTCCATAAATGTGCATGTGGACCCTGGTGTTGCAGCTGAGACTACCAGGACCATTTGGCGCTCCGCCGCCGGTGGTTGTCACGCCGCCGGTGCTATACTTGCCGGAGCCGCAGGGGCTGCTGAGGGTGTGGCTGGTGCTGCAGGTGCGGCCGCGACGGCAGCCGCCGAGGGTGCCGCAGGCGTGGCTTGCTGGACGGCCAGTGCCCCGACAGCGGATTGAGGGGCAGCCGCATTGCGCTGTTGGCCCCTGTTACAAGTTGTCAAAAGGTGGGGCTGCTGGCAATGTTGACAGCGGCCTGCCACAGGACAGGCATTCACATAGTGGTTGTGCCCAAGACAATTTTGACATAGTCGTCGTCGGCGCACTGCTTGCTGCCGCTCATTGAGGGAGAGAGGACATCTGGTTGGGGTATGTTGTCCCGCACAAAAGGGACATGAGTTACTGTCAGGTGGTCCCCTGCAATTGTCCCGGGAGGACCTATTATCCCGTCAAGGGTCTTGATCACGGCGCTGGGCGCCGCGGTTGTCCGACAGGGAGAGTTGCAGGGAGCGGCTGGGGCACCGTTCGGATGACCATCCCCGCCACCACCATTTGTGGGGTGGGCTCCTAGAACGTGAGCATCCCGGTCGGCAGGGACGGCGGCGGTTCATATTATTGTTGTACCCATTATTGGGTTGACCGCGTCTATTCCCTCCTGATGTGGAGGGTTTGCTTGTAGATGCCGTGGCGCTCGCTGCCACTGCAGGTGCTGCAACGGCAGCTTGGGCCCCAATGGGGTTTGCTGCGGAGCTCTGAAAGACAAGGGCCAGTGGTTCTTCGGCCAACCCGAGTTTGTCAGCAAAGAAATCGCAAAAGAACCGATATTGCTCATGAGGGCGTTGCGCCCACGCCTCTTTGTTCTCAGCCACCTGAACGTGGCGGTCAGAGTGTACCTGGAGTACTTCCAGGAAGTTTGCTTGCTGCAGGTGTGCGCAAATCACAGGGCTCATGCGCTGCGTTGCGAGAATCATATTGGTTTGTATCGTCTTTAGGGTTTCTGCGATTTGAACGACTTTATCAAAGTATTTGTAAAATTCGGGTATGGTCGTGGGCTTTGGGAGCCGTTCAAACTCACAGTACAACTGCAATCGATGATTGTCAGTTTTGCCATACTCGTTGAAGAGCACGCAAATGACGCTGAGATAATCCATATGGATATCTTGATGCGCAAATGCCCCAATGTTACGGTGAGCAGCGCCGTCCAGGTGTACCAGTAAAATATGTATGCGTTCTGCATCCGTGAGCTGGTCTGCCGGAATGAGATGAACTGGTGTGAAATCATGCCACAGACGCTCAAAAGGGTATTCTGATGCGATTTTGCCATCAAACTTTGGAAAAGTGGCATGGCCCGCTTGCTTTTCTTACGACTTAACAAGGTCATGATGCGCGTATTGGGAGGGTTGACCAGTCCCAAAACTCGCACGCGCTTGTTGATAAGCGTCAAGAGACCGCGGAGGCAAAAATAAGACCGAGGACGGTGCCGAGTCCAAAGGGACGTAGCTGGACGGTCCAGGCAGATTCAGAATAGAGGATGCCTGCAGCCGCACGGCAATCACAGGACCGGCCGGTTGTTGTGGGGATGCCGATGAGGCTGCTGGCAGGCCAAGTGGCCCGCCTACACGCGCTACGCCCCATGGTGGAGCCACAGATGGCCCTGGTGCGCTGGGCGCGATGGGCGCTGGAAAAGGCACAGGTTCCCCTGGCGCAACGGGGAATGCAACCCCTAGTACATGCGGCTGGGTAGGGCGGAGATTGACCCATGCCCCCTGCATTACATCCAGCAAATAGACCAGTATGTTGTTTACCTGGTCGGCCAGCATCCGAACGGATGCAACTTCTACTTCAGAAAAATGTCCATCTGGGATGTTAAGCAGGTGTGCGGCGGCTTCAAGGAAGCGCGGCACGTACTCTTCGAAATGGACCTGTGGGTCCCCGCAGTCGGGGGTCCATAAAATATGGTCAACGGCCCCGATGGCGTTCGCGACGTGCAAGACGTACTTAATGAGCATAGGGCGCGGAGCCGTCGTTGCCGAGGAATGGCTGGGTGATGCAACAGAGCCCGAGCTACGCGGCACAGTGGGCTGAGCCCACTGTGGTACACCTGGGAGTGGCGCATGCTGTGTCCTACTCAAAGACCATGAGTGGTCACTTACTTGGCTGCTAACACTCGACGGACTCTTAGAAACCCGATGCCCCTGCCCCCTGAGAGGAGGACCAAATCACCGCAGAGGCCTGCGCGTAGCGCGCAGCCTGCTGGAAATGGGTGAAGGATTCACCAAACTCATGACCGCGCTACGGTGGGTGAGTACTGTTCGTTTGTTTCGTTTTTGGGGGGGTTTTCCGCAAATTCAACAAGGAGTAAGGCCCGATTTCACGCGTAGGCATAAGCAAGAGCACTCAGAACTCCATACAAGGAGGAAAAAATGCCGAGGTTCGTACCGCTTCTTGGTAGACCCGCTGGCCACCAATTTTGTCGGATGGTAATGACAAAGACCTTATCGAAATAAGTGTAAACCGTTCGCAGCCTTTAGGAGGCAGGATCCTCCTGAAGGGAGTCCCTTAAGCACTCGTTTATTGCAGTGCACACACAACACCCAGAAACTGAACCAAGATCCAAGCCTTACAAATATCTCAATCATACACACAAGTCACACACAAGACAAGTCCTCAGGAAGGAAATCAGCAGATTCGCTAGCAACCGTACATACACAAGGCAACTCGCAGAGTGACGGCTTCAGAGCCTCACAGAATTTGATATTCCTAATTGTGATTGTAATCTTCTCACCCGGTTCCGCCAGGTGGTAACCGGGTGCCATTCAGGACCTTGGTTCCGGTGGCGCGTCGTAACTTTTGCATATGTGGAGCCCGAGCGAGGATGCTACGCTGGGGTCTCCCCACGCACTCTCTCAACCCCACACTGGAAATAAGATAAAATTGCCTCATCATCTGGAGAGATGCAATTGAACTCCTCTTACATCTCCTGGTTCCTCAAATCCAGGTTTTAGTGAATTTTGTCTGCTCAAGAAATATAATTTGTTTAATCATTGGAAAAGGTAAAATGTTGACAAAAAATTAACTTCATGCCAAGCGGACTCCTGAAGCCACAGAAACAAAAAGAAATTGCGAAGAAAGATTTCCTTCTAAATCATGTCCTCTTTTCAGAAAATATTTCAAGATCATAAAATTTAAGGTAAAATGGCAGATGAAAATAAGCTTGCTCAAAAAGGTATGAAACAGCTTTCCTTCTGAACTGTGTATTTTTTCAATCATTATTTTAAAAGTACAGTATTTTTCACCCTGAATGTGGTAACTATTTTCACCTATACTTTAAAAAAAAAATATATATATATATACGAATTTGGTTGATCAGATGATGGAGAACAAAAAATATAAAATTAGTCACAAAGACTTGCATTCTGTTGTCCTTTCAAGAAATATTTCCATTCCGATGGTTCTGAAATTTCAAAAATTATGCTGCTCAGCATGTCTATAAATACAAACATAGATTTTTTTAAAGAAAAACGGTATCTATAGGTTGTGAGCAGAAACTTCACCATAGTACTTACGTAAGTTACCCTCGCGAAAAGCACGAGGTTGTTTGATAGGAATAAAAAAAATCAGAACTGTGATCGAAAAGACTTGAAATGTGACTATGACACGGTTTTCTGTGTGCTGTATAGGGAATACATACTGTACAGCAGCGTGATGATGCATTTAATGGAACATGAAGCCTTCCTTTTGAGGCTTGTCAGTCAGATTTTTGATCACTGCGGGACCGGATTGTTATACCTATACATCCCCCTCATCTATCGAATTGAACCGTCGGCGACGAAATGTCCACTTTCCGCAATGCTTGGAGATTCGCTGTATTTATCAATATCTTGAGTTCTCTTGCAAATTGTTATCAAGAACCACCCACATACACGAAGGCATGTTTCTCTTGCGAAAGTTGAATTTTGCTTGAAAATAATGTGCAGCAATGTGTTTGAATCAGATCGAAGTATTAAAACAACTGCTGGAGTCGTACGACAATATCCCGGAATCCATCTTCGACGACATTCGACCCCCAGGAAATTCTTCCAGCTCATCATGTCTACAGTATCCAACACTTCATGACATTCACATGAGCAACAAAATGTATCAAGTGAGACGGTCAACATTTTATGGTTATTTTTATCAAGTTTAGAAAGTGAGATTCAGCATTATTGAAATAGGTTTCTGAAACTAGATTTGGCACGGTTTTAATAAAAACGTGCCATTTGGATGACAGAGAACCAACTGGAACTGTGGTAAGATGTGTGACTATCGTTGAAGTTGAGCCAGCATTCCATACAAAACATTTTGCTAAAATACCATTCCAACCGTTCTACACAACCTTCAACGAAGTGATGGGCCTACAAGCCATTTTCTGGGACACGAAATCAAGGGATTTGAAAGGAAGATCAACGATGAAAAGCATAATGACGTTTGTTTCTCTGCCAATTTTTCAAGACACTGCGATAGTTTTCTCATTTCCACTGCCCGGAGGGTAAGTATAACTTCCGCATACACATACAGTGATGATTGGAATCTTAAAACATCTCATAGAAACATTGTGATACGTTCTAAAAAAAATTTCAAGATAGTTGGCTTGTAGTTCTTACAAGGAAAACAAGCCTCATCAAATAAAATTATTTGACGCGGCTCGAGGAATTTAAAGCATGAAACTTACCGTTCCTGCGGCAATTTTTCATGCTCAGTACGTTGATCTGAACCTATCGAAGTATGAAACAATTGCGGGTAAGCAAAATTCTCCCTGGTTTAACAGAATTTTGCATAATAAAATTCCAGCCGTCAAATTTTTGAATATACACCATATTGAAATATTTTTCCTGAAAGAGCTCTGTGACTCGCTCTCGTTTTCTCCTCTGTACCACTCTAATAATTTAGTTCCACGGCGAATAAAATTGTTTAAATCCTTTGGGCTAAATATACGGTTGCCTAACACCTATTCTGTCATTTCATTTATGCTTCAACGGTTTGGATTGCAGCATCAATAAGGAAAATCTGGCAATTTCATTGGTTGACGGAAATCACGAATGCGAAACGGTTACTAATTTTCTTCGCGCAAAGCTACCTGCGGAACCCGCGCAACCAGGAAATAAAAAAGGAGTTGTTCTTTGCATGAAAAACGTTTACCAAGCTTTTCAAGACAACTCAATCATTTTTGCGGAGTGGATCGAAATCCAAAAGGCAATGGGGGCGGAGCATCTCGTTATTCCCATCTTGGGAGAATTTCAGCACCCTAATGTCTCCAAAACGCTCAAGTAATACCCAAGTGAATCAGATATTGGATTGAGAAAAAATACTGTCACTCGTTCGGTGGATTTATTTCTCACCCCTCTCAAGGTTTTACGAGAAGGACGGATTCGTGACCACGAAAAGGTCATGCATGTACGGACGGCGATCATTTCCAACAGCTGTGATTCGCTTAAGTTACCCTGCAACGCGCTTCTTTTCCGCTGTTCACAACATTCAATTTGATTTAGAAAAAATGAACCTGAATTCCTGCGTGATGGATTCCATCAGAAAGTAAGCTTGACATTTTTTTAGAGGATTTTATCTCCTTCCTAGCGATTACCGTGTTTACCCCTCTGAATAAAATTGCAAAACCTTTTTAAAAATCATTGAAAAATGGAAAATGCATGTTGCTCAATGTGGGGTGCCAGCACCAGAAGATTTAGGTAAGAGTTGAATCTCAAGGATTACTCGAACTTCCCTGTGTAAGTCAAATACTTACCTATATAAGTCGAATTCTTTTGAACCACCTGTCCGAATTTCCTAAAAAAATAGATTGAAAGCCTCTTTAACTCAAATTATTTCTTTTTCAAACCTTCATCACTTGAATTCTCTAGAGGACTTATGGCTGATATTTCATCGACACAAGAAAGATAAAAGCAATAAAATGTAATTTGATGCATTTCAGAAGGAAATGAAAGACTGATGGAGCAAATAAACCCTTGCCATCCAACTTCAGCATCCTGTCATCATCTCATTATTTAAAAAGCAGTTTAATGCCCAGAATATCACAAATAACAATTTTCTGTAACTCTTCTTTCTTTACCCCAAAACATGCTTGTTTCCCTGACTCGAATTTTTTTCGCTGGTTCCTTGAAGTTTGACTGCAAGAGGTTTGACTGTATTGCAAACATATACTGACATACTGAATGCTTCATTTTGCCATTCATGAAAATAATTTATTCATACGGAATACTTGACTGAGCTGTTCAATCGGCCTTAAAGATTTTAATTTATTTTATTACTTATTCTGTAGAGACCACAAATTATTAGTCGATGCCAACATGAAGTTTTTCTAAAGGTCACTAAAATTTCAGCTGCAATTCAAATTAGGAGTGGATCGTTTTGTTAGTTTTATTTTGTCCGAACAAATCTTTGCGGATCTGTATAAAATTGACGTGCGTTAACTGAAAGGCAACGTATAGCAGTTGAAAATTCCTGTCAACGTTTTTTATTTTCGTTCGATTCAGAAATGACAGAACTAAAAAAAAGAAAAAAACTGTTGGTCATGATCTCTCCCTGACGTCACTTTGCAGGTATGAGTTCGTATTTCCAGTCGACCATGACGAGTTCTATTCGATAAACCTCCCGGAACTATTGACTTGGCAAGAACTTCAGCAGAAATCATTTCTGAAATCCAGTCCAACGACGTCAGCGTGTTTCCCGGAGTTTCAAATGATACGAACGAATGAAGCCGTCAATTTTGCCCGCGAACATAAACTCAGCAAGGTTTGCTTTTCAGGCGTGATTTCTGAAAATGCCCTTTCAGTATCCCAAACCCATCTGTTTTTTTCTATGGCGGAACCTAATGTATAGGACTGCTTTGTACGATGATAACATGGACATCCGATGAACTGTGCACAAAATGTCATTCAATGAGCATATCTCACTTCATACCTTTTAAATTTATCAAGCAAGTGTACTTACCCTGCCTACTGAAATTCTAGGTTCTGCAGAAATATCCATCTTACTATTTCCGGAGATTTATGACTTTTAATCTGCTGAATACATTTTTTTATTAATGTAGTATTTAATGCTGTACAGTACATTCTATAATCCTCTAAACCTTTTTGAGCCCACGGACCAGCAAATTTCCATAAGAGTTTTTACAGACCAGCAAATTCCTGAAAAGTTTTCTGTGCACTGACAAAGTTATAAAACATTTTGCAGACTCAAAACAGTTTTGCTCAAAAGACAGGTATTTAAAAAGTGTGCGCTTTTTGCAAAAAAAAACAAGAACGAATGAAGCAGTTGATAAGGAGGTTGATAAGAAGGTAAAATGAAAGTAATGTATTTCAGCAGGTGAAAGCTTGTTATACTGTATGAGAAAAGCCAACTTTTATTTTTCCATTCATAACTGTAACTGTCATTGTCTTTCTGAATTTCAGATAGAGATAACAGTCTTCATTGTTACTTTTGATAAAAATACTATGCTGAAGAAAACTTTCCTGTGAGGAAAAAAATTCTCCGAACTTGGATTGGGCCGCGGATCATGGTTTGTTGGGGAACACGAATAACTGGTGTATATGGTTTCTTGAATGATTTAATTTGTCTGATTTAAAATTTACTTTCAAGCATGGAAATTTTACCATTTTATGATATTTGACTATCAATCATCAGGGGGAAGACTTCATCAAACTTCATCCCGGCCATTAGCCATTATGGTTGGAGTTCTATTGAATATGTGGTGTGAAATGAGTGCGATGATTGATCACTGAGTGAGTTGTTCACATTAGGTACTAGACGGGATTCCGGGGTACTTATATTTCATGAGCCACATCCACGCGACTGAAGATACCGATTCCAAAGGTAAACTTCCTCACCGAAGAAAATGCATCCACGACCTCAACTCTGTCATCACGCTGGAGTATCATGGCGGGAGGTCTTGCTTATTTCCGGAAGACGGAAGCTACCGACCCTGCACCACGAGGATTATAAACGGGAACGTGATGCAATCATTTCACTACAGGTCCAAGTGCACGAGCACTTCTGGAGATTTGGGCATCCTGTTCTTTCCTTGCGACTTGACCCGTGCCAAATACGACTCGCTTGCCATCAGGAACAACGTATGGAAATACTTGCCTGTCGTGAAATCCCGAATGGAACATTTCCTGAATGAGCTGAAGTTGTTTTGAGGTCGGGGTTTAAATTTACTGTACTGTACATGTACAGGATATTTCATGTTAATGAAGTGCAATTATTGTAGCTTATTCTTTGAGCTTCGATATTGAACTCGCTTGCATATAACGCAGCGTTCTAAATATTCACTCAGTGTGGATGTCAAGGGAAAACCTAGGGGATTAATAAATTATACCTCGACTTACTCGTGACGGAAAATTATATTTGTAAACATGTAAATGCTTCATGTACCGCATTCTCTTTATGTAGAATTGCTGTTGTTTTCAACGTGTCGCGATTTGAACAGCAGACTGGGCCAACTTTTTGCGCCTATTTACAACGCAACCTCGATTGAGTTCAGTTCTGAGACTTTTCCTCCTCTGCAGCTGGAACAGCAAGTAAAAGCCCTTCGAACAGTTGAGTTAAATGCATTTTTTGAGTTTCTCAGTTCAGTTTAACAACATTTTATTATTGAGAATTTCGAATTGAAAAACTTACTGCCGCAAGACTTTTCACATCAGGTCATCATGATGCTTCGCGGGATTTAGTCAAGCATTCAACATACATTACTACTGTATACATACACAAGTTGGACTGGATATTTTCAAAGAAGTAACATTTTTCATACAAAGCGGGAGGTGTACAACCAATATTTTTCTGAGAATTGAAGTTATTCGTGACGGAAAACGTGTTCCACGCCCTGTCCCCCTCTGGCCATTACAATATCTTTAAAAATTCAAAATTACACGTATTTTTATATATTTTGTGTGGTAAATACAATTTTCTTGATGATGGCACGTTGGCATTGCGAAGACAGCGGGTTTGTTGTTTTTGAGTGCTTATCTTGCTACTTCTCATTAAAAAGGGACATTTTTATTTTTAATCTTCGCATTATTTTGTCTGTCAGAATAATATGCCTGAAAGTCTTGAAGTATAATAAAGAATAAGGTCTTTAAAATATTCTCATTTTTTATTCCTTAAACACAGAAAATAACACTTACTAGCATTATAAACAAGGTAAACCCTTGTAACACACTCAAGAACGCCGAAAATGTATTTCGTCAACATGAGACTACGATGAGAGTATGTTTGCTGAGAGCAAATTCGCTAAAAGCAGGACGTTCGACATTTAAAAAGAAAATTCACACATTGTAATTTCTTGAGCAAAGCACGATGTAAAAAAAAATCAGTGGAATACAAGCCCTGTTTTCATTTGCTGAAAACTAGAATAACAATATACAGTACTTTGCATGACTGGAGTCCATTGTTAGCATTTCGACCTTTAGGAACAATTGAACAAATTATCCTCTCAATCACTTTACATGAATAACTGTACTGATATGCTTGTAAGAGGAGTTGGATATAGATTCATGAAAAATGAATTTGATAGGAGGCTGATTTATTTTTAAATCCATGTTCTTTGTTGACACGCGAGAAAAGAGCGATAAAATTATATTCCTATTTTTCCAATTTAAATTACGATGCATAGCTAAGTTTTCGGAGAGGACAGCGTGCTTCTCTATACGATGACTAAGGACACGTGGACTTGACAGAAAACTTGTACAGTTTCCATATAGTCCCAGGGTCATGCTGAAGAAAGCCATGAGTCATATTGTGCATATTCCTTGGATGATGACAAATAATTTTTGGCTGGGAAGTGGACTGCTTTTCTCCACGGGAAACTACGTGCGTTGAGGTCATCTTGCCATGAACAGGTTTAATCATAAAAATTCGGGCAAAGCTCTAGAAAATTTACATCTTACGAGTGTTACTGCATGAATGCAAATCTAAGTACTGTAGTGTCTCATACTTTTCGGCAATATGGAATTCATGAATCCAGATAACATGTAAGGAATAAGGACTAGGCTTGGTGACGTGAACGCATTTCTCAAGATTTCTTCTGTTACAAGGGTATAGTTTTCTTCCTTGCATGACCATGGTGACCAGTCTGACCACACAAACACGCTTCCCCGTAAACCTCATTATATCTCCAGCTCCCAGTCAGTCCGTACCTTTCTTTGGTTTTGGACCTTTTCCTCCTCCGTCCTACATTACTGGAGTCTTCTCTTCTTCTTTTTTTGTCCTTTTCCTCCAAGATGAAGATGGAAGGGCGCAGGAACCGTACAAGTGATACCAAACCAGTTTCCCGCGGAGTTCGCGCAGCCTTTAATGGGAGAGAGTTTCAAACTGTCATTTATTGCTAAAACTTTTTATCATGGACAAAAGCAATTTACTGAAAAATTTGTCATGGACAAAAGTCATTTTCTAAAACTTTGTCTTTGGAGGAAAAGGTACAAACTGATGACTGGGAGCTCGAGATATTATGCTGAGGTTCGCGTGGAAGCGTGTAACTCCTCTAAAATTGTTTGTACCAGCGAATAATAATTTGAACTTCGTTATCTGAAATGTTTTCGAGTCGTCAGCTTCATCTGTTCTAAAGTGAATTACTCGTATTTCAGTCAACTGTTTTTTTTTCGGTACACCATATGTTCCAGAGCATCTCGATGATTGGCATTTTTTTCAGCAGTGTTGGGCGAAGGAAAGTCTGTGTTCTCACATTTTGACCAGCAAATGATATGTGTGTAGTGAAATTTTTTTAAATGGAAGGCAAACGAGTATTCATGTGCAGTATTGATGTTGAGTTTGAAGTACAGTACACTCTCTTCGGAATATGAGATACAGTATTTACTTAATTTCCAATAACGATGAGACCCTAATACTCTAAAAAGGCGTATAACATTTTCGAATTCGTTGAAGTCAATCAAAATGTGGAAATTTTCTGTCTTATTGGCCTTCCTTCTGAGATTTGGAGAGATTTATGGTCAGCGCATGCCCGCAGAAAATAAGGTTAGTTTGCCTTTACAATCAAGTGAGCTTTGCTTTCATGAATTTTAGAGTAATAATTTGTGATTCAGGCCGAAACAGTGCGTCATTTGCTGGAATCTTACGAAAACATACCAGATGCCGTTTTTGACTTGAGTCAGTCCTCTGGAAAACCTTCTCGGTCGAGTCTGAAATTTCCAACACTTTATGACATTCATATCAGCAACAAAATGTATCAGGTAAGTGTAAGGTAAGCTTTTTCATGCTTTTCAGTGACATTCAACGGATTACATTTCGAAAGGTTTCCGAAACAGAAGTTTGTACGATCTTGATTAAAACGTGTCATCTGGACGAAAGAGAACCAACGGGGCCCGTCGTCAGATGCGTCACTTCAGTCGAATTCAAGGCGGAATTCCACGCGGAACATTTTGCATCG
>CAJPEX010006352.1:0-12915 GCA_905338405.1 Notodromas monacha | reverse complement strand
ATGGAATGAGGTTTTGTATGACTTGATTTTTTAGAATTGTGGGTTTGGGTTCTCCTGTTCCCCCCTGTCTATGGATTGTTAAAATGTCCACAGCTCTGACGACATTGTCTCTTCTGCTACAGTGGATTTTAATGATTTTAGCCAATTTCCATTTAAGCTTATGAAGAGGAAAATTTGCGTTAATCATGGAGGGTTTTAGGAGTACAATTTGATTGATCTTTGGTTCTAGGGGGTTCCCCTTTCCAGTTCTAGTGTTGAATTTTCTCAATCTTGAGATATAGCCGTCATAGAAGGATTTCCAAAGGTGTTGAGCGATTTCGAGTCTTCTTGTTGCGTTTTCTGAGAGTCTATCATTTTCTGTAATACCAAGAAATTTTAATGGGTCAGGGCCATACAAAAAGGGGTTAACTTCCCAATCTCCTTGATGAGGATTTATGAACATGGAAGGGGTTATAGGCATGGGGGATTCGCGATCTGAGTATAGATAGGTTAGTGGTCTGTTGTTAATCATGTTTTCTATTTGGGACACTACCGATTGAAGAGCATTCCAATTATCAAAGGCTAGTCCTCTGAATGACCTTGCTAGGCATTCTTTTATCATGCTAATGTGTCTTTCATAAAAGCCTCCCCACCAGGGAGCTCTGCTAGCATTAAAATGCCATTTGAGGTTTTGGCGAAGTTTGTTTCTCGAGTTCTGTGTCAAGAAGAGGTTGGATGAGTAGTAGTTCTTGTTGTAGAATTCTCAGTCCTTTTAAAGTTTCAAGCTTCCGGAAAACTGGGGGAACTAAGGGTTCCATTTCTTGGGGGAAGTGTCCCATTAGGGGTCAGGCAAATGGTCATCTTCCGCTGAATTTGGCGCAGCCCAATCAATCAGCTTCTTAATGAGGGCCTCAGCTTCTTAATGAATAGCAGACCTTGGCGGCAACCAAGCTTGCCGTCAAGGTCAAACTCTTTGTTTAGCAATTTCTTTAAGTCAGTGGTTTTGATGAGTTTAGCCGTCTGTTTTGGCCCTTTTGAAAGAACACTTCAAGCGTATTAAATTTGGCAGGGACTTGGGTCTTTTGCAATGTTTTGAATTTTCTTCCTACAAAGAGGAACGTGAGAAATCTGATCTACCGATTTTCTCAGGCCATGGAGAAATGGTTTTTTCCTCCCAAAGGAAATGGTAAATTTCTCCAGAAGAGCAATAATTCTTTTGTGAAGTTCGACGTTTTGCAAACATATGCAGCTTAAATTACTTGGCGCAAAAAGCATAGCCATAAAAGTGGTTATCCTTCTGAAGGATACGCCAGTAAAAATGAGGAGTCGAGGACATTCATGAACCTTTGTTTGCAGCTGTTGATCCCCTCTTTCTCTTTTCCCCGACAAAATCCCCCCTTTTGTTTTGAGAAACTGACGTAGAGTGCAGTTTCCGAAACAAACGAGTCGCCGACTCAGAGGTTATGACTTTATTTTTTCACTTGTTTTGAGGGAGGTGGGATTAGTCACCATTGACTCCCATAAAAGGAGAGGTTTGATTGCTACTTTCAAATCAGTTGCTGTCAGGCCTTTGAGGCCTAGTTTGGATAGGAGATGCCTTGTCTTGGGCAAAAAATTTGCAAGTTTTCACAATGAGCAACCCAAAGTCTTTTCAGTTTAAATGAAGCGTTTGATGTTCGTGTTCTGCTAGAGAAGTGCTGTTTGACGTTTTAGCAAGTTTCTTTCATAGTCGGAGTGCATTCAAGGTTGAGTTCCCTTAACAAACCTTGCCCCAAAGTCGTCTTTCAGACTTTGGTCAGGGTCCGTTTTAGGGAATTCCTTCAAGGATCGACAAGAAGTGTTTTCTTTCAAAGCTTTTGTTTGTGTTTTGACGTGTTTTGAGATTTGTTGTGCTTTTTGTAGGTTTGAAAAAAACCTTCCTTTTGAGATTGAGGCTTTGGTAGCATCTGACCAGAAGCTTGTGAGAATGCTTCGGTTGAACCCTGCTGAAGTTCCTTTGTCTTTAGAGTTGAGAGGTCTTTTGATCCTTTCAAAGTTGGTTGTAGTGTTCTTGGGAAGATCCCACTTTGCGTTGTTGAGTTTTCTTTGATGAAGATTTCTGAGTGATTTTGTTTTGCCAGGAGTCCTTTGAATCAAAACCAAGAAGTGAGGCGGTTTTTTTTCGTGGCGTCTTTGTCTATATTTTGAAAAAAAAAGAGAATGAGAAGATGCCGTATCAGGCCAAGTCGGACACAATGTCCTCGAGTGCGTCTGATGAAGAGCTTATCCTTGGTGAGGATTCCTTGTTGAATATTCTAAGTCGTTTGCATAGGTTCTTTCTTGATAGTTTGTTGACAGTTTTGTATGGTTTTGTGTGATTCTCAGATCTTGACAAGGAGGAGCCTCCATCACCAGCTATCTTGCTTGGCAAAGGAGCGGAAGCGGCTGCTCCAGCAACATCAACCATTAGTTTGGACCCAGGTGACTTGACGCTCGAAGGAGAGGCTCCTGGTCTTCAAAATCCGGGGAACCCATCTGGGTCTTTGGTTGCAGCTGTGGCGGACGGGCCTGTGGAGATTCCGATTCGGGTTCCTGCTTGCCTATACAAAAAGGCGGTGGCGCTTCAGAGCTTATCAGAGGAGGAGTGGTCGCATCTTCTAGACTTGTCAGGGGCCGTCCACAATCGTCGAGTTGCCATATCCACAAAACGGGGCTTGGACTCAGACATTTGAGCATGCAAGCAGAAGATTGTGAGGAAGAGGCAACGTTTGGATGAGCTTTCAACTTCCCTTTTTGGGCTTGCTCGGGAGGATTCCCGGCTAAATGAGGCTCGTGAAGAGAGCGTGAGGACAAACAGACTTTGTTCAGCCCTAGCGGACCTGGCTCGGTGTGAAGCTGAGCTTCAAAGGGAGGCGTACAACAAGAGCTTCGCCAAGGTGTTGTTGTCAAGCCATTTGGCTCTGGCTTTGGGTTTGACAAACCCCTCTCCCAGCAAATAATCACCCGTTTTCTAGCCAGGCGTCAAGACCCTGGCAAAAATCACCCGTCAAAGACCCATTCTTCATGGGTGACTGGATACGGGTGGTATTTTCGAAAACGGGTGATTTTCTCTCAACCGTTTTCCTGCCAGGCGTTTGGACACAGGGGCAAAACACCCGTCAAACACCCGTTTTTCATGGGTGCATGGATACGGGTGGTTTTTTCAAAAAGAGCTGATTTTNGGAGTAGTTTTTACTTCTTTTTTTTTAAGAGCTGTGCTGTTCTCATATGGAGCTGCGCTGTTCTCTATGGCACAGTGCTGCGCCATATAGAGAACAGAGCTGCGCTGTTCTCATATACTGAGCTGCACCATATAGAGAGCAGAGCTGCGCTGTTCTTATACAGAGCTGGGCCATATAGAGAACAGAGCTGCGCTGTTCTCTGTATGGTAGAGTAATGGTGCAGCTCTGTTCTCTATATGGCGCAGCTCTGTATAAGAACAGTGCAGCTCTGCTCTCTATATGGCGCAGCTCAGTATATGCGCTGTTCTCTGTATGGTAGAGTAATGGTGCAGCTCTGTTCTCTTTATGGCGCAGCTCAGTTGAATTTGGATGTGCAGTCAAATGAGATTTACATTACTTCAGCTTTTGTTTTGTGAAAAATATTCAAAGTTGGAAAATTAAAATAAAATTTCAAAATTATTAAATTCAAAATGATTTTCAAAACCATGATTAATTTTAGTATTGGAGGTTTTATGCACCTTGGCTGATTCCTGAATTTTGCTTGTCAGGTAAAATATTTAATTTTTGGATTGAAAAGCAAAAAAGTAGAAGTAAATGTTTTGAATGATTCTCCATTTTCAGTTCACCTGAAAATAATTCCAAAGCCACAATAAGCTTAGATTTTTGCAAGGTTAATGAGAATTGGTATTGAAATAAACTTTGTTAAAATGTACTCCTCAGTCTATGTTTCAATCGTTTGTTTTGCCCGTCGTCGGCTTTTGTTTGAGATGGGATTGTGGCTTGTTTGGTCCTCAGCTTCTTGTTGTCAGCTTTTGCTCGAGGCAAGACTCTGTTGGCTTTCATTTTCTCTAATTTGGCTTCTCGTTGTTGGCTTTTGTTTGAGACGGGATCTAGCCATGCCTTTCAAATAGGCATCATGGACTTGCTGGTTTTCCTCTTTGAGTAGAATTAGATTTTCGATGCTTTGATTCTTCAGCACTTTGTATTGTGGAGGTCCAGGGTCTCCTGAATTTGCGACTGTCAGAATGTCCACTGAATGGACCAATCCATCTCTCTTGCTTTCATGTAGATGCAGGATTCTGGCTAGGCGATATTTTAGTCTGTGTAAGGGTGACGAGTTTTTGTACATGGTAGGCTTCAACAGAACCACTTGATCTACTCTTGGTAGCACGTGGTTCCCTTTTGTCTTCTTGGTGCTGAATTTTCTAAGGATGCCCACGTAGCCGTCAAAGAATAGGGTCCATGTTCTGTCTGCAATTTCAATTCTTCTTCTTGCAATATCACACAGCCTTTCTTTGTCAGTTGCTCCCAGAAATTTGAATAAGTCTGGACCATAGAGCAGTGGGTTCACTTCCCATTCACCCAGATGAGGGTTTAAAAACATTGAGGGGGTCACTGGAGATGGAGCTTCTTTGTCAGAGTATGCGTAGGTTAAGGGGCGGTCATTCACCATACTTTCTATTCTTGAGACTTGAGCCTGTAGGATGGTCCAATTGTCAAAAATGAGTCCTCTCAAGGAGCATGCCATCCTGTCTTTGATCATTGACATGTGTCTTTCATAGAACCCGCCCCACCAAGGGGCCCTTGAGGCATTGAAGTGCCATTCCATGTTTTTGAGCTTTACCAAGAGATTGGCTCTTTGGGTGGCCAACAGCATGGGCCAGGTGGCCCAGAACGTTTGAGCATTGTCCAAGACGAGGACTTCTGGGCTTACTCTTTGTTTGAAGCAAAAGGTTTTGTATGCTCCGACGAAGGAGCAAACGGTTAGATCTTGGACAGGCTGAAGGTCAATTGCCCTGATCAAAAGGCATGAGAAGATGCATATGGACACCTTCATGGGTGGGATCTTTGTGATTTTGATAGTCCCGTCTTGGGACTTGGTTTTGTGAGTCACTTCCAAAGTCATAAAGGGGCCAACAAAGTCGATGCCACATCCTCTGAAGGGAATGGATCCATGATATTGATATTCGGGGAGAGGTGCCGTAGGAGGCATAAAGGGTTAAGAGTCAAATCTTTTGCACCAAGTGCAGTTTTGTCTTACTACTTGAGCAACTTGTCCAGCTCTTGGCATCCAAAATATTTTTGAGAGAGTTGTAATCATTGCGTTTGCGGAAATGTGCCCTAGGTCCTCATGGAAAGTTTGGAAGAGAGCTTTCACTGCGTTGCAGGGATCCCCCTTCCTGGGGATCAGGAGATATACTAACGGTCCCTGTGCTAGATGGTTCCTTGGCAGAGTGGAACTTTTGTCTGTCGATTGTCGGCTTATTGATTGGATAACCAGATTTTTGTTGTCCATTCAAGATGGGGTTGGGAGGGGATTTCCCCCCCCCCCCCCGTCGAAAGAATCTTCCAGGTTTCTGGTGCGTATATCTTTTTTGTCCCCTTTCAGGGGGGGGTGGGGGGGGATTTCCCCCCCCCCCCCCCGTCGAAAGAATCTTCCAGGTTTCTGGTGCGTATATCTTTTGCATGACTCTTATGATGGAGAGTTGGGCGCCCTTCAAGTCTCTAATGGTGGAGATTGTGCGGAATTTGGGTTGAATATTTGGGTCTGTGGCTACTAGGGCAAACGTTTCCCCTTTTGTTAGGGTTTTTGCAAAAGCTGATGGATTCAAAGGCTTTAGCAATCTTCTTCTTGTCCATTCTTTACAAAACAAGGTGAAGCAATCCCATACTCTCATTCTGCTTGTTATGGTTTGCCAGGAGGAGGCACCAGAGAAGGCTTTTTTGATAGTCGTGGAGGCCAGGTTGTCTAGAACCTCAGGGGTTTGTATGAGACATGGGAACATTTGTATGCTTTGTAGAGGCCATTTGTAGTTGTGGGCCAACCACTCCGGTCCGTTCCACCATAAGGAACTGTTAGCAAGGGTCCTGTGATTGCATCCTTGGGATGCGAGGTATGCTGGATTTTCCTTTCCAGAGACATGCTTCCATTGCGATTTTGATGTCGTCTCCAGAATTTTGTTGACTCTGCTTTTTACAAACAGAATTGATCTTGGGCTATCTGCTTTGATTTGGCTCAGCACAACCTCAGAATCAGTCCAGATGACAATTTTCTGTGCTTTGCACTTTGGCATCTTCTTGATTTCTTTGAGAATGGTAACTGCTAGAGAGGCAGCTGACAATTCTAGTCAATTTATCTTGACTCTTTTGTCAAACTGTTTTCCCTTTGTTTTCTTGGGATTGTTCTTCTTTGGCTTTAGAGGGACTAGTTTGGATCTCCCTACGAGAAGGGATACTCTGTGGGTGGTCTCACTCTTCGAGACGTAGTAGGCTACAACTCCTAAAGCATGTTGACTTGCGTCGCAAAAGATGTGTAGCTCTCCAAGGAGCTTGTTTTCTACCTTTGCAGCTCGATTGACTCAAATTTTCACTACTTCTGCGGTTTCTCTTGCAAGTTTTTTCCATGTTTGGGAATCGTCAAAGCTGAGTTCTTCATTCCAAGGTGCCTTAGGATGGTCTCAATGAAAGCTCTGAAAGGTCAGCTTTACATAAGTGTGGAAAGGGGTTGCAAACCCTAGGGTATCAAATAGGCGGGCAATGATCCCTGCAGCCATTCCTTTAGTAATGATTCCAGCTTCAGCCAGGCAGAGGATCTTTTCTGCGCATGATGATAAGGAGTCATCTGAGGGATTGTAAGAGATCCCCAGGATCTTGTAGGGTTCTAATGTGGTATCTTCTGTTGGAAAGGTTCTGACCTTTGTAAGGTTGAATTTTCCTTCTCCTAAGATGTCTTTGGTTCTAGAGAGTCGGTCTTTTACCTCAAAGAGGTCTTTGCCGACAAAAAGACATTGTCTACATATGTGCATTCTTCAAGTTCAAGCCTTTCCATTTCGGATATTCTTCCTGCCCTTTCTGCATTTTGGTACAAGAACCGGACAGAGGCATTCAGCATGAATGGGGCTCAGTTTATTCCCCAAGGGAGACGTTTGAATCTGAAGAACGTTGGGGAGTATGACCCATCTGGGTTCTTGACTGGCCACCAAAAGATGAGAAGCCAACTGTCTTCCTCTGTGAGTTCGATTTGAACAAAGGCCTTCTTTAGATCCGCAATGGCAAACGAGTTGGCAAATCTGAGTCATAGGAGCACATTCAAGATGTGAGGTAAGATATTGGGACCTTGATCCAATATATCATTGGTTGATGCTTTGTCCTTGTTGGCGGCATTTCCCGCAATGACGACTCTTAGAGGGGTACTTGCGCTTGCGGGGCGTTCTACCCCATGATGGGGAAGTTCCATAAAGAGGGATCCCCTGTTGTGAAGTTCTTCCAGTGTGGTTGGAACTATCACTCCATCTTTGATCCATTCTTCAATAAATTCTTTATATGCTTCAGCTAGTTTCCCCCCCCCCCTTTTGAGGAGTCGTATTATGGATCTGCTTCTTTGTTCTCCAGTTCTCAAGTTGGGAGAGCAATATTTGTCAAAGTTGCTCCTTTTAAGGAGTGGGGCTATAACCCTTCTGTCTTGCGCCTGGGATATGGTCTTCAGGTATTCGGTTAGGAGAGCTTTGGCCTCTTGTTTTTCTTCGTCATCTTCTCCTAAGACATCCAGTCTGTTGCCTTGGAGACTCCTTTCTATTTCCTGATTGAGCTGTATGTCAGCCGAATTCAATTCCTTTTATTTTTCTAGGAATACAACTGGAGCATTTTGTTTTGTGTTGGTAATAGTTTTCTCTTCAAGGTGTCCCCTTGGAAGGAGACCAACGTTTGTGGTCAAGAGTTGGAAGGTCTTGGTGGTATAGAAGGCTTCTTTTAGAGGGGAAAAAATTTGGATCAAATTTGATCCCCCCAGGATTAGGTCAAAGGTCACTTCTTCAGTATTTATGACTCTTGGATTGGCCATTTGGTTCTTTTGATCTCTGAACATGCTTAGGGTGTGGGGGTTTGACCCAACCCAAGATGTTTTAATTGGGACTACTGTTGCAGTGGTTGTCAGCAGGACCTTGTCTGAGAGGCAAGATCTCAAAGAGAGCTCAACAAAGCTTTTGGCTTCTATTTGTTCTGGATTTTCTCGATCTTGCAGACCAGACACAGCATAACGCCTTTTGTGCTTCTTGAGGGGTAGATTCAGCCTTTGGGCAAGGCCCTCCATTATGAGATTTAGTTGAGCCCCTGAGTCTAAGAGGGCAAAAACTGGTTTATTGGATCCCTCCTGTCTCAGCTCCTCAACCTCCAAAAATGATCTAGGTCTTGGAGAGAGGTTCAGGTAGATCTTCACGGTTTCTAGTCAATCCTTTTTCTCAGGCATTTTGGTGGTCAAACTTTCTGATTGCTTAGGAGATTCTGTTCTTGTTATCAAGTCAAGTCTTGAATTGAATCTTTCCTCCATTGATTTGAGGAGGCTTGTGATGTTTGATGACTCTGACTCATCTTTTCTTTTGTTGAATCCGGAGCCTCCGAAACCTCCAAAGCCTCCACCGTTGAATCCAGATGAATTTGAATTTCTGTTGTTGGGGATGAACCCAGTGTTGGTCTTCTGACCTTCCTTTCTACAAATGGAGGAATGGTGTCTTCCATCGCAGTGTTTGCAGTTTTGTTTGTTCCTGCATTCCCTGATTCCGTGACCAGTTCTTAAACAATTGATGCAGAGGTTTCTTGTCTTGACTGCCTCGTACCGTTGCTGTGTTGTTTTGCTGCAATCAAAAACCAAATGGGCCCCATCACAGAAAGAGCATTTGTTGGAGTAGCTATCGTAGCTTTGTCTCTGTGTCCTGGGTTCAGTTCTTTGATTTCCATTTCTTGAGTATTTTGGTTTGGGAGGTGACTCATCCTCCAACTGACTGGTTTTAGGCTTGCTCGCTTCGTCTTGCTTCTTTTTTTACATGGAAAATTTTACCCTTTTCTTGGTTCCATCACTGGCGGGAGACGCCTTTCTTTTATTCTTTAATGAGGACTTCTTTAATGCTTGAGTTTCTTCCTCCGACTCAGGTTTGGTTTCAATGTCCGTTTTGGGTGAACTTTCTCTTGTTCCTCGCTTTTTCTTGAACTTGTTGCTTTTTACTGCGGTGTTTGTAAATACCAATCCTGGGGCAGGAGTTTCTTTTACATCCAGAGAGCTTTTATGATTCAGGACCTTCCAAAACCAGCTGTAAATTTTCTCCAGCTGTGTTCTCCAGCGTCTCTTGCGAGTTGAGGAGACCTTTTTACTCAGGATTTTGTATAGGGCTCCTCTCCTCAGATTGCCTTTGACAATTGGCCATATTCTCTTGTGAACCTTGGTGGCCTTCTGCTTGATGGAGATTAGCTTGGTCAGAATTATGAGGACTTTCCCCATATACTCAGCAGCACTTGAGTACGAGCCATCTGGTGGCGGCAGTTCTTCAAGCTTGATGTATAGAAGTTGCACAATTTTCTCAACATTCCCATAGGCAAAGAACATCATGCAGACAAGATAGTATCCCTCCTTTGTTCCAAGCATGTTGAATCCTCCTGATTCATTGACGATACTGTCATCAAAGTGTAGAAGGAAGAGCGCACTCCTTTGTGCAGGGGTAAACTCTGTCTTGGGAGCCATGTTGATGGGCTTAAAATTAGCCCAGATCCTGTCAAAATTGTAGTTTAGTTCTCCTTTGGCCAAGAATTTCCTGAAGGTTTTCATTCTTTTTTTGTAGTTTGTGATGTAGCTTTCTTTGTCATGGCAGATTGAGATTCCCTTTCTGAATGTTTTTACTTCTTCCTCTACAGGAAGGATATCGTTTTTGAAGGTTCCTTTGTCGTCAGAGGAGGATGATGATGATGGTTCTGAGATTACCCTCGAAGACCTCGATGGGGTCATTGAAATTCTGGAGGAGTTGGCTCTTATTTCCGTTAATTTTGGTTCCATGCAGGGAATTGTAATCCCGAGGATTTCTCTTGGAGAGGGACAAATCTCAGTCCAAGTATTTGCCAAAGACATGGTGCATTGGCTTGCAATGGTCATGATTCCTTTTTTTAAGGATGTTATTGACATCTTTTCTTGCTCCGTTTGGTCTTGGATTTCTATGTCCATCATAAGACAGTTGAGACTTGAAAAGAGTTCAGTTACTTCTTTAAAGAGATCCTTTCTTTTCCTGTCGTTCGGCTCCTTATAAGCCTCGTCACCAGTTTGGATGGCACGTACAAGAGTCAGGATATTCTTTTGGATTTGTTTTTGTTGTAGGGCCCTTTCTTGGGCATCAACTTGGTTTGAGATATGATTTTCCGTCAAGTTTTTGCTCTCCGTTTGAGAGTTTTCTGAGATTTGGGACGGCTTACTTGTGGCACTTGATGTGTCCATCAGGAAGTCGTTTTTGTCCTCATTTGCGATGATTAGAGGGATTTCTTGCAAGCTGTGTTGCTCCCCCATCATATTTTAAGGAGATCTTCTTAGCCTTGTGTCAATTGGGACTTTGGTTAGGTCTTCTTGATTGACCGTGTCCCTTTGGGCTGGCCTTCCTGGCCGTCTTCCCGCTTGCCTCTTTTCAGGCATCATCAAATTTGGAATTGATTCACTTGTAACTCACTTTTCACTTCAATTTTAACTTTATCAGAGGCGTGAGAATGAAAACCACGCTCTGCTACCAATTTTGTGGTGAAATTGAGGTATGAAAAGTACGAGTTTATAGGAAAAATAAGCGGGAACACACAATCAGCAGGGTTGCGGCCGGGGTTTTTACACCCAGATTTCAAATCTTTTATATTCGTTCGAGTATACAATTCTTTCTATACAAAATGTACAACTTTTGAATTTTCTTCAACTTTGAGGTTTTGGCAAAGTTTGTTTCTCAAGTTCCGCGTCAAGAAGAGGTTGGATGAGTAGTAGTTCTTGTCACAGAATTCTCAGTCCTTTTAAAGTTTCAAGCTTCCAGAAAACGGGGGGAACCAAGGGTTCCATTTCTTGGGGGAAGTGTCCCATTAGGGGGTTGGGCAAATGGTCATCTTCCGCTGAATTTGGCGAGGCCCGATCAATGGGCCTCAGCTTCTTAATGAATAGCAGACCTCGGCAGCGACCAAGCTCGCCGTCAAGGTCAAACTCTTTGTTTAGCAATTTCTTTAAGTCGGTGGTTTTGACGGGTTTAGCCGTCTGTTTTGGCCCTTTTGAAAGAGCGCTTCGAGCATATTAAATTCAGCAGGGACTTGGGTCTTTTGCAATGTTTTGAGTTTTCTTCCTACAAAGAGGAACGTGAGAAATCTGATCTACCAATTTTCTCAGGCCATGGAGAAATGGTTTTTTCCTCCCAAAGGAAATGGTAAATTTCTCCAGAAGAGCAATAATTCTTTTGTGAAGTTCAACGTTTTGCGACCATATGCAGCTTAAATTACTTGGCGCAAAAAGCATCTCCATAAAAGTTGTTATCCTTCTGAAGGATACGTCAGTAAAAAACGAGGAGTCAAGGACATTCTCAAACCTTTGTTTGCAGCTGTTGATCCCCTCTTTCTCTTTTCAGATCTCAATCAATCTTCTTTTCAGAAGATTGATGGCAGATCTCAAGTTCCTCCGTAACAAATGTATATGCCAAGAGACTATCATACTCAGAAAATATGCACAGATACTGGGATTTCTCCTTAGCTGTATACCAGCAATACCATATGGAGAGGCATACTTCCGTCCCTTTGAAAAAGTCAAGATGACACTACAACAGCCAATGACGGACTGGGATCAAAAGATCACCCTGCCGCCAACACTTATCAGAGAAATGGAGTGGTGGGAAAAATTACAACACCCATGCCAAAAATCCTTTATATCGCAAAAGATCTCCCATAAAATAACAACAGATGCTTCCACCCAAGGTGGATGGGGAGCAATACTCGGGAAAAACAAAATATCAGGGACATGGAGGATCAATGACAAAGATACAATCAACTTACTCAAACTAAGAGTACTAAGACTTGCACTCAAAATTTTCCAAGAAAAAGAAATCAACTTCAAAAAAGTACATATACTATTTTGAGTGGACAATACAACAGCAGCGGCCTATGTTAACAAATGAGGAGGAATGGTAAACATGCTAGATATCAAAGCAAGAAATTTATGGCGTTGTCTAGAATCACATCTAGCTACGGTGGAGGCAATGTATATACCATCAGCAGAAAATCCGGCAGATGAATTAACCCAGATCCTCTCAAGATATGATGCTACTAACTTAGACACAGAATGGCAATTAAAACCAAACATCTTTAAGGAGATATGTCAGCATTTCGACATATCCCCTACTATGGATTGGTTTGCAACCACCATTAATGCCCAATTGATGCGTTTTTGTACATGGTACTTTCACCCTGAAGCATGCCACACGGATGCGCTAATACAAGATTGGAATGATGAAATTGGATTTTTCTTTCCACCTTTTGCACTATTAACCAGGGTAATTCAAAAGATCAGACAAGACAAGGCGTCAGGAATTTTAATACACCCAAATTGGCCAACACAACTGTGGTGGCCACAACTCCTCAAGGACAGGACATCTTACCTGGACCTTCCAAATCTATCAGCTGCCTTAATTGACCTTACCTCAAAATCCCACAGCATATCATCATCTGCAAAAAGCGACGCTTCAAGCATCTCTTTTTCTGCACAACAATTAGATCAGGTGGTGCAGCAGATGTTGGGAATAAATCCTGACAAGGTGAAGATTAGAATTTAGGATTGAGAGATTTTATAAAGAGAGGTTTAAATAAAACACAAGACTTCGGTCGGGCTACGACCGGGGTGCAAAACACCCTATTTTAAAGTTGGTATATATCGGAACACACAAAGATCTCGCAAAAATCTCAAAGAACG
>CAJPEX010006350.1:0-12926 GCA_905338405.1 Notodromas monacha | reverse complement strand
GTACTCGAACGATGACGATGAAGAGGATGGTTATCATGCCGGCGGCTCGACGGAGGCCGGGAAATACGACGACGAGAGCGACATCTATGACGACACTCACGCTCAGCAGCAGAATTACCAGTGAGTCTATCTAAATGTGTGTGTGTGATGGTTGATTTACTTTTGATCGATGGACATGTGTGTATATATAGGACTAATGCAGAAAAAAAAAAAGAAATTAACAGTAAAACCAATTTTTGCAAAATATATATTTTACGACTTTTTGCGCCTGCTTCTATATAAACCCGACTTCAAAACAATCGGATTGCGTCTCAGGGTTGGAAGGTATATATGAGTGCCACTTATGATTGCCTCAGAATTTTAATGAGTTTAACACGTTTATTTTCAAGTGACAAAATATATTCTCCTCGCCTCAGCAATAAAGTTATCGTCTTTTGGCTTACGAAAAAGAGCTTGAGCATAATAAACAGACTCGTGCCACCATCCAATTGTAAGAAGATTCATCCCTTTGACGTTTGATTGATTAGTTAATTCCTTATGTTCACTTTTGTCATTTCCATGTACTGTTACTGTTTATAGAATTATCCGATCAGAAATAAACGTTGAAGGGATATTTTTAAATTTTCTCTCAGCAGATCAATCAACATGTGTTTGTCTTTACCGAATTGGCTATTCCCCCAACATGTGCTATTTATTTTCAGGATGCAGCTCAGGAATTTCTTCAGAGTTCCTTACATGTTACGATTTTTAAAATGCCTAATTGCTTAGAGTCTGAGGTGCAGTATACTGTATTCCTGATCATATACTGCTCAGTGGTGAAGCTGATGTCATCAAAAACCCTTTTTTTTCGCTCGTGATGATCCATCCATTGATGTGCGCTTGAAAATTGATGGAAGAATATCCGTGATTTACTTCCGATTATTCTTCCAACATTCAGATCAGGATATCCGTACGACAACAAGGGCAAGAAGTCGAATTACAAGAAAGGCGTGAGTTCCTATGGAGAACATAAGCACGGTTCCACCACTTACTACCACGGACCCATGAAGCAAGTATTTTCTTGAAATTGAATTCATGTACAGTACGAGGTATTTCTGTTGATGAATTGTTTTTAAAAAGATTGAATAGTCATTCGTTCATGATGCTTCCAAAAAGATAAGAAAAACAGGTATAGTTTGTCTGATCATTTTGGATTATTTCTGAATCGAAATAATTTCCACTGCTGCCAATTAATTTAACAAAGAAGCTCATTTGCTGAGAAATTCATTGACAGTTTGACAACTTGGTTCCCCAATAATTGGGTATATACACTGTGAGTTTTACACACATTATAGGGATTTCTGTAACGTGTCCTTACACCCTTTCAAGACTTTTCCAATGTGTCTCATATAGCAGACATACAGGTGTGTTGCTACATCCTGTACCTGAAATGAAAAAGAATTTTTTTTTAACAATATACCCTATTTACTTGAGTACCAAAAACCCTTGACCTTAAGTAAGGCATGCACAGGGGTTTTTCAGTTGGAAATTTGGCTAAAGTCTTATACCCAAGTAAGACGCGCACCCCAATTTTGAGTGAATCTAAAACCACAAAATTTTGAAAATAAATTCAAAAAATTTGACTTTAGACATGATTTGAACAAAAATCTGATCAATTTTCAACTTTTTCAGTACAAAAAAAAAGATTTCTTGTTACATTTGTTCAAAATTCCTCCATTATAATCAAGTACAATGCTCACATAACTTCCTAAAACTTCTTGAAAAATGTGTACCTGCTTATGATGCGCACCCCTTTTTTTTTCTTCTGAAATTTGAGAAAAAATGTGCACGTGGTACTCAAGTAAATACAGTATAATAAGCATACAGTACATTCAAGTATGTGCAGTGCATTTCATTGCTTTTCTTGAGCTTTACGCAGCAATACTATTCAAAATCACAGCAATACGTTCAGGGACTGCAAGACAGATTGGAACTATGCCACTGAGATTGAAATTTCAAAATTATTATTTTTTACCTTATAACTCCAGCACTGATGGGTTTATGCAATGCATTCCATACAGTACAGATAACACCAAGTGCTTCTGAGATGTTCATGTGCAATTGAGAATAGAAAAAGCCAACATAACCGATAAATTCAAACATAACATGCTATACCCATGCTGCTATGCCCAAGTGTAATTTATGAATCGTTCATGCTTGTATTATTTGCTTGGTTTATTCACATACCAGCTGGCAAATTGAATTCAAATTTGTTTTCGTTGACTTTCAGAAAATGTTATGTTTCTTATTTGCATGCATGTACAGTACTTTATTTTAATTTCCTTCCAAAATTCAACGCAGAGTTTTTGTTTCTTTTTTCTTGCTGCACACGTTGCAGGAATGGCCATGAGCACGTGACGGGCAAGAGTGTAAAATCCAGTGCATGCTCCTGCACCTCTGGTGGAACTTGCCACTGTGGCTCCTCTTGCGCCTGTCGCACCACCAATCAAGGCGCCTGCAGATCCTGCGGTACCAACAGCAGCGGCAGCAACACGGGATGCTCCTGCGGCGGCGGAGGCGGCAGAGGCGCCTCTTCTTCTTCTTCTTCTCATTCTCATCAGCACGATAACCAGCAGGAGTCAGAAGAATATCACTACACCACCAGCAATGAAGAGGAAGAAGAAGAGGATGATGATTGGCATGAACGAGCCAGTGTCCCGCAAGCAGCACCTGTTAAAAGGCCTCGGCCTCCTGCCAGGCCGAGAAATGTAAACAAGAACACCGGTCGAACGTCAGCCGCGGAACTGATCGAAAGCAGCACCAGCAGCGATAATGGCAACACGCCGACGATCAACATCGTCATCTCACCGCAGCAGGCACAGGGCAAAAATGATGAAAATAAGGTTGTTATTAATGACAACCAGCAGAATAGATTGCCCCAGGCGGGCGATAGCAGCGACACCAAGCTGCAGCGCGTGGAAGTGCTCGCCATCAAATCAAACGACGACAAAAACCAGCAGCAGTACGTCATCCTCAAGAATAATAATTAGCAACATCAGGCACATCATTCCATATACACTGTAAATCATGTGTGCAGCAATCATCATCTCGTCATTTTTCTCTCAACCGCGCTTGTCTTGCATTTTACTCATTCACCTGACGGCCGAAATACATTTATCGAAAATTCAATTTACCGTTCATTTTCTCCATTTTTGAAATTCTTTTCACGCGAACAGCAGCGATGCAGGCGTCACTGAAAATCCGTTTACTGTACATCTACAATGAATGACAAAGGTGTTTCTCTTGAAGTTTCCAATCATGATGTGCAGGTGTCACTACCAATCTCTTTTGTGCTCTGAGGTTTTGACAGCATTTTCCAGCAGTGACCTCTTGAAATGATTCAAATTTCATGTTGGTCAAGTTCAAGCCCTCCTATATAAATTAATGAAGAACTATTTGAATCAGTGCTCCCCAACCTATGGTCTGCAGACATGGCGCTGGTCCATGGAAGATTTCTGCTGGTCTGCAGGAAATCTTCTGCAGCATAATGAATTTATCAAAAGAAGCCTTGAAGTCTGTTATCTTTATTCAAAATTTTGTTAAGACAATTCCAGAGTTGAAATTATCTGATGGAAAAATGAAGGTTGGCTATTCTCCCAACTATAACACTTGAGATAAATTTTTGAATGCTGAATTAATTTATTTTAATTTTTCATCCCGTAAAACATTTCTTCAATGTAACCTTTTTAATTTTTGGAATACATTTCCCTGGATAGCCGCTTCATTGGATTTTAAATTTTGACAAAAAATCAGAATGTTTTTAAATACCTGCCATAAAGTCTTTCATGCAAAATATTTTGAGCCTGCAAAAAATGTATGAAACTCTGCAGGTCTGCAGAAAAATTTTGAAGAAATTTGCAGATTGCAAAATTTTTCACAGAAAATTGCTGGTCCAATGTGGCGCAGTCCCAAAAAGGTCAGGGAAAACTGATTCAAATCATCATATTTAAAGTTGCCAATGACTTACACATTCAGGACAAATCAAAGCAGAATATTTGAGACAGGGATTGTATTCAAGATGGAAGCATGTTGAGGACTATTAAAGGCTGGGAACACTTTGAGACTGCTGGGACTATTAGGTTATTTAAATATTTTGAGACAGACTATTTGAGAAAGGAAAATTTTGACTTAGGACTTGATTTCTTATGTTTAAAATCTCCCCCAGCAAAAATTTTGGATTCCCGCCAGGGATAGCTGCTACTTTTACACGTAAAGTGGCCGTTTCTGTTGATGGTAAAACAGTTTTGACTTGGGAGGAGGGCCCTGTTTTCCTGACGCAGTCAGGATGGGGTAAAAAACGTTATTAGTTGACGCTTTTGAAAGCATCAGAGTCTGACGCTTTTAAAAGCGTTTTTAACCCCATCAAAAAACGTTTTTCTGTGACGCTTTTGAAAGTGTCAGAGTCTGATGCTATTTTACCCTGTAAAAAACATTTTTCTGTGATGCTTTTAAAAGCATTGTAATTTTATTAGTAAGCAGACCAGCAACTCTTATTTTGTTATTGGAATTTATATATCCTATATTTAGATTGNTTTTTTATTATACCTGAACGTCAAAAAAATACAGTTTTCAAAGAAAATCCAAGCAGAAAGGATGCTTATGATTTCTAATTCGGAAGAACCAAAAAATATAAATTCATTTTTTTAATTAAACTGCCATGAGAATATTTTACACCATCAGCAATCTGATGTTATTTAAATCTGAATATTAATTAACAAATAATGTAGTTTTAGCAGTTATTTCTACCTCATATAAACTTAAAATTGTCATACAAACAAAAAATTAGATACATTACATGCAGTGAATACTTCCCGAAAAAATATTTCAGGTCCGCAATTACTTTTTAATGGCCCCAAAAAATATCAAAAGACGCCACTCACTAAGCGTCATGTCTGCCCCAGGTTGTTCAAACGCCATTTTGAGCATCACAATCGCAATGCCCGAATTTTGCACACCAGTCTCAATGGAAATCGCAACGATATCCTCCAGCGGGAATTGAAAGAATTTCGCAATTATTGCTCCGAATGCGAATCCGGACCATGTCAAGACCATCGACGCCGTCACCAACTGCAAAAAAAGGAAACAAAGGAAAAGGTTCACTCTAAAAAATGAAAATCAGGTCTTATTGAAATTTTGAAAAGAGGAAAAAAAAGGAAAAAGACCCATCATCATTATCACGAACCTTCCAAGTGATGAGTCTCATGATGTACAAATTAGTGTAGGTTCCGACAGTGAGAATGTAAATGACGAAGATCACGGCCACGGGTCGAAGCAGCTTCGAGCTGAGCACTTTGGCAACCTTGGGTGCGAATCTTTGCAATGCCAATCCGATCCCGCAGGGAATCACGAGACCCACTATCAAAATTGCGATTGTTTGGTAAGGAATGATCACTTGCTCGTCAAACAGGGTTCTTCCCAAGGTGAAGATCCAGGCTGGCATCGTCGCTGAAAAAAACAAAGATCAGATTGAAAATTTTATTTCTTGAATAATTAAAAAGCAAGCAACTCAAAATTCAAGTCACTGAAGGTAAATCGAGCAAAATTTTCAGCCGACGAAAGAAGAAACTAAAGCGTCCCAAACAACTTTTGCGCAGCGGCAGAAAATTCAAACCTTGGAATTCGTTCGCCAAAATTAAAATGTAGTACCTTAAAAATTCTACTAAAATTTTAAAAATCTATAGATTAGCTCAACTCATTTTATTGCTACTTGTGTACGACATAAGGAAACAAAGAGCGCCTAAAATTTAATATAAATCTAAGTGGAATAATGCATGCAAGCATTCAGAAAAATTGAATACACAATTTGTGACGCTGCATGGTTTGATTGATTTCATAAGAATACAAAAAATACAGAGGACTATCCAAGAAACCAACCCAAACTTGAATGATTTGCGAATTTCAGGCACAATAAAAGTTTTTTCAGGACTGAGAGTGAGAGTGACATCTATCTTGAATATCAGAGTTCGTCAATGCATGGACAAATGCATTCAATTCAAATTAATTTGGGTTGCAAATTTCTTGTGGCAAGATTGAACAACATGATACATTATTTCAAAGAAAATCAGTTTGTTTGACATCAATTCAAACTTTATTTTTTGGAAGAGCAGTTCAGAAAAATTAAGTTTGTGGAAATGAACTTTGACTAGATATAGATGAGTACTTTGAAAATAATAATGTATAAAAGAAATATACTGTACTCTACTGAACAGAATTATGATCAGACATGATTGAGGGCGATTTTGAAAGGATGAATTGACCATCACTAACCAAAAGCAGCCAAACTAGAAACGAAGGTCATAGTGATGCTCAAGTTGAGATTTCCTCTGAGCAAAATGGTCCAGAAATTCGAAGCACCACCTCCAGGACAACAGGCTACAACAAACAGGCTGAGCTTCAGGGCTGTTCCATCCATCAGCCAGAGACACAGTCCATAGCCCACCTGTATTTTGTATGAGACAGCATGGTTTGAGAAACCCACAGTCTAGCATGCATACATTATATTTCATCATTTGAGCATTGCCCAACATTCTGGACCCAACTTATTGGCCCAATTTCTCGTTCGCTTCAGCAATATATATGCTGCCAAAAAAACAAACAAAGAATCCCTCACCAGAGGCATGAACAAGTACTGACAGCACAGGCCAACCACTGGCCCCACTGGCCTCCTCATGGTCGCCTTCACCACTGCCCAGTCCAAAGTGCATCCCATGTTGACATACGAGATGGACACCAAGAGCACCACTGATGCCATAAACACTGTGTCCACAACTCGCTGCTGCCTCACCACACTCACAATCAACTCCTCCTCACTCCGCATCACCACCATTTCGTCATCATTTTTCGTCGACACTTGAATGCGGGCATTGGCGTAGCCCAGATTTCGACCTCTCACGGTCACATTCAGCAAACAGGTGTCGAGCGTTCCCGGAATTGAAATAGGTGTCGCTGTTATCACGGTGGCAACCGCAGGATCTGACACGTACGCCGATATGACGTTTGAAGGCGATAAAAAGCAAATGTCGCTGGAGTTGGTAGAATAGATGACATGGCGTTCATCGCCTTCCACTAGCTTGAGTACGGATGAAGGGACGAAGGCAGCGAGCGACACCTGTGTGAGGATGAGTAGTGGGAGCACGGGGGCGACACTCGCGTGCCACGTGCTGAGCCGCATCTCACTGCGCGGAATGAATGGTACAGATATCACATGTTCCAGCAATGACTCGGTAAGAAGGAGAAGCACTTGTTGTCGGCCTGAAGTGAATGACAAGATAAAAAATAACAGTTCTTCATTTCATTCAAACGTGGGGTTCATGCTGTGAAATACTTGATATTTGCAGTGCATACATACACACACACACACACACACACACACACCAAGACTTGATGGATGAAATTTTTTCTTGTTTCCCTCGCAGGACTGTTGAATATGTCACGCTCTTCTATATGCAGGAAAAGCGTATGCAAATAAACAAAAGACTTGTTTACCTCATGCGTCATCCAATAATCAGCACCAACTGCATGGTTCCCTTTCTTGTGCTGATGAAGTTCAATTTTTACTTTCTGCACTTAAAAAATGATCTCATGAATACCATGTTAACATATCATTTTCTGCTTGTTGAAAACCTTGTTATACTTCAAAATTACATTGATCATTAATTTTTAAATCCCTTTTCCCATTCAGTAATGTACTGTAATTCAAGCTGTTTACACTGCCATCTCTATATTAGTGTGCCATCATCAGAAATTGTTAAGTTTAATTGACAATAAATGTGCACATGATTGGATTGTGATGGCAGCTTTGATGAAAGAAAAACAGGTAAAATCCAGTGACTGTACATAAAGAATGCTTATATGACAAATTTTTCATCACAAACATTATTTCCATGGCCCTGGCAAACAACTAAAATACTAAATCAATCCTGTTAGAACAAAATTGTACAACTCACTAACGCAACAAATAGCTTTTTATTCTTTTTTGTCATTCTCACTCATAACTCGTGGGAATGAGAAAATTACCATAGCAACGCTAGCTTTTTGCGGTGAAAAATGTTTCAATGTATTGGACAACCCTGAACGTTAGTTTTTCTTTGCATAAAAAAAACTACGATTTCAAGGTTATTCTATTGCATCAGAAAAATAAAAACAAACACATGTGAGGATTTTAAATTAATTTTTTGCAAAATTTAAAGAATTTTAGGGTTCTGTGATGTAACGTCATTTGACCTGTGCTGTGCGGGTCATCAATTTTCTCAAGTGGCAAATTATCATATTGTATTTGGAAGGAGAGAAATTGAAATGACTTTCCTCGCTTCTATATTTTTGAATTAATTGAGTCTTTCGTCGTGTACCTCGAATAACAAGTGTTCCACACATTATATGGCAATGAGTAAAAATCTAGCAAATTACTGTAAATCACACCGATGAATGTAAGGCACTCCAAGCAAAATAACACTCGCTGCCGAAATTCATTCACGACTGATTTCCCTTTCGCAAGTACATTTCAGTACTTTATACCAAACACTGCGCAGTCATCGGGATGAAAGACCCGAATCCACTATACACAGCTGGGCAACTGGTGCAATGGGAATGCGGGGCGAGGCTGCCGATGAGAGGGAAACCAGCCGAATCGGGGTCGAGCCCGCGAGCCTGTCAGTGAAGGAGTCCCGAAACCCGCCGGGTTCTGATGATGGGGAACCCGGGAGGGGAGGCTTGGCTTTTCCCTCGTCTGCTGCATGGCTCCATTTGGTGTCTTTATTGTTGTTGAAGCTATGGGACGAGGGGAAGAAGGGGAGGAAATTGAGTGAGTGCAGAAAGCATGGGTCACACCCACACTCACTGTAGTGATGACTCCCCTACTGTCTGGGGTCAACTCTCTAAGTCGAATTTCTAGGGACCAGGAAAAAAATTAGACTTGGGGATCTTTTGCTTTTTTTAGGAAAGGAAACAAATATGTTTGCTGCAAGGAAAATGGGAAAGTAGATGTGGACATTCCAGGCCTAAACTTGCTTCTTAATGAGTTTACAGCTCATTGAACTTGTGGGCAGGGGTTCATTTGTTCAATTAGTCCTTCAATTGATTTCAAAATGCATAAAATAATTTGTTTTGTTCATTTTCTCAATCATATTTCAAGGAAATAATGACCAAAAGGCCTCAGAAAATTCAACTTACAGAGGTTTCAGAGAAAACTACTTTGAGTTATGGAGGTTTTTAATACATTGTTTCTATGGGAATCCAGACAGGGACTAGAAAAAAATTTGAGTTAGGGAGGTATTTGACTTAGGGAGGTTCAACTTAGCAAGGTTCACCTGTATATAGAGACATTGCCAACCACAATGACAAACCCAGGCCTGACACACCGGCAAATACCTGCAAACAGGCAGAATAAAACATGCCAGCATTTATAATGTTGCCAAAGGACATCTTGAGCATATATACTGGAAAGCAAGAACTGCCAAAAATACCTGGCTCTGGAAGTCATCCACAATCTACCACCAAAGTACCAAATACTGTAAAATTTCACTCTCCTTCCAGAAGCCAAATTGTTTTTTGCTTTATATGTGTCTCATGGTTCAAAACTTTCGAAAAATTCCATTTTGTGTGCGTCTTTTGTCTGACCTGCTAGGAAACAAAATTGATCTTGAGACTCAAGACTTGTCCACTAATTGACCTAATATTGCAATTACCTTTTATGTACTATGGAAAATTGATAACTTTGCGGGTGTGATGACTTGAGGACCTACAACAACTGCTGCTGATAAAGCCATGAGAGGATGTGAATTTAGAACAGCACTTTCTGCCTTGACTCAATCTACTGAGGCAACAGTGCCAGCTGTCATTTGGTGTTGTGTTTGAGCAGCAGCTGAAATATCACATGCGAAACAGTACATTGCTCTGTGGAATCCAACAGCAGTGCTTTTCTGTTGCAAGTCAGGGATTTTGCTTTTTGCTGGCTATAGTGCTTTTTGGCTTGACCAAAGGTCACTGAAACAGGACTTCAGCAGAGTGACCCAAGCAGCTCATGGGACATTTTTTACGAGCTGTAAGAGAAGAATTAGCAATATCCAGTAGACCCCTCCCAGTTATTCCTCTGGCTGAAGGTTGGGAAAACCCTGCCTTTATTATAAAAAATAATTTTTTTTTTGGCTTGCCCAAAATGTTTTTTGCACAAATGAATATTTCCTGACTTTGGCTACATTTGCCAGTGAAATTGTAAGTGTTACANATGTTAATCTTATTGCTAAGAACGGCGGAAAAAATCCCATCCAGCGAGGAACTTTCATATTTTTCTGCCAAAAATTTCTGCTGAAAGAGAAAAATATTGGACTTCTTCCTATTTTGGCATTGGTTAAAAAATGAGATTGCTTTTTTTTAATTTTCAGTGCTCCTACTGGGCACAACATTTTGCACGAAAAAATCCCAACTTTGCTGCATAGAATGGTTGTGTGAAAAATATAGAGAAAAAACTTTTGTAAAATCCCTGATATGCGTGATTATGATTGCCTCCAGCGGACTGAATCCCCAAGGTTGGGGACACCAGCCACCTTCAGTGCTGCACGAATTCCTCTTGCGTTTTTCCTCGGAGCCTCATGAATCAAAGCTTCATCGTTCGAGGTCCAAAATAAAACGCTTACCATCAAGCATTTAGGCAGGAGTCCTTCATATTTTGCAAGGGGATTCGATTATTGTCGATACAGCAGTGCCCCAAGGATAATAAAATTTTTGAGTTCCTGCTGCCGCTTTTCAGCATTCACAAGGTACAATCAAGATCAAGATTGTTTTTCAAAGCGACTGCCTCAGTGAAATTCCTATTTTCCAAAATTGTTTAGACTTTGATGATCGTATTTTAATACGCTATTGGAAAATCATCAGAATGAAATGTTTATGAAATTAGAGTGAAACAGAACAGAGTTGGCAATTTTTCACTGAGATGCGGTCAAGTTCTTGTCTGTTTCACACAAAAACCTGCCAAATTTTCGCTTTTTCTCCTTCATGTTTTCTCTTGAGAATTCATGGACATCTACTGTTAGATATAGTCCTCTGCCAGGTTCATCAATGCATCTTGATCTGATTTGTAAATTACAAAATTATCCGAATATTTGCTGAAATCAGGTTTTCTATTTTGACGAATCAAAGGAAGACTTATTTTCCCGCTTCGCGAATCTATGTTCTTGGCACAATTACTCAAGCAAAAACCAAGAAAAGAAAACAGCGGAAAAAATATACTTCGAAAACGACTCATTCAACGGATTGAAAAGCTAAAAATGTTTCCCTTTTCTTCATATTCAGTTAAATCTGCAAGGAACAATTCAAGAAGAGAAACTGTTCTGGAAATGCATAAATAAGAGCAAATCGTCAGCAGGAACTCAAAAATTTTATTATCCTTGGGGCACTGCTGTATCGACAATAATCGAATCCCCTTGCAAAATATGAAGGACTCCTGCCTAAATGCTTGATGGTAAACGTTTTATTTTGGACCTCGAACGATGAAGCTTTGATTCATGAGGCTCCGAGGAAAAACGCAAGAGGAATTCGTGCAGCACTGAAGGTGGCTGGTGTCCCCAACCTTGGGGATTCAGTCCGCTGGAGGCAATCATAATCACGCATATCAGGGATTTTACAAAAGTTTTTTCTCTCTATTTTTCACACAACCATTCTATGCAGCAAAGTTGGGATTTTTTCGTGCAAAATGTTGTGCCCAGTAGGAGCACTGAAAATTAAAAAAAAGCAATCTCATTTTTTAACCAATGCCAAAATAGGAAGAAGTCCAATATTTTTCTCTTTCAGCAGAAATTTTTGGCAGAAAAATATGAAAGTTCCTCGCTGGATGGGATTTTTTCCGCCGTTCTTAGCAATAAGATTAACATTCAAGATTTCTCAAAGCAATATTAATAACATACCTGGATTTTTGCAACTTGGACCTTTGCGATTTTGGTGACCGTATGTCAAACCAAAATGTGTCTGCCTTATTTATACATGGACAAATCCTGACTTTGCCACACATGATAGAAACAAACCCATGGTTGTTCAAGGGTTAACTGCTCATGCAAGCTGCCATGACACCATTATAGTGACTTACATTCAAGAAAAATGTCATGTGATAATACATATGCCATTTTTAAATTCAGTACTATTGAGTAAGAAACAGTAAGAGCTTTTTAGCCTAAAATTTGAATAAAAATCTATCCCCAAGAAACTCACTCACTAAACTTTGAGCGACTGGAAAATTTGCAATGATTGACTGTACCTCGAAAATACTGTCAAGTGTACTGTACTAAAGATACAGTATCAACTTTTGACTTGAATTGAACAATTCAATTTATTTTTCATTTTTGCTGAAATGGGTCCAAAATTCTTCAATAGAATCCAAGTGTGATGTTCATTTAAACTTACAACCTTTTGAAAATGTGTATATTGAACCTACCTACGACACACCTTTATTTTTTCCTCTTACTCATGCTAAAAAAAAAGTTGCATCTGGCATACCTGAGTATATGCAGTACAGCCGTACAGTACTTCCCACCGAAGATGACTCACATCATTACATAAACAGTGTTCCAAAAATAGCCAAGCACTTACTTTTCAGAAAAGAAAACCAACAAAGAATTTTAAAGTTGGTCAAAAACATTTCCTCGCAACAACAAGAGTAGCGTCCTACGCTTGTGACACGTTTTTATTTTTTATGGCATTATATATATACTCATTCATTGATGCTGTATATTTATATTTGTAATGTATTCGCTGGAGTGCTGAAAATGTAACGGGAGTTTTGTGGTGCCCCTCGCATACCAAATGTGGCCTGAAACCACATGATATCTGCACTTACGCCCAACCGTTGGTGACGCAACACTCGTTCTTGAAAAAAAAGTCGACGGGGGGGGGGGGGGGGG
>CAJPEX010006348.1:0-11207 GCA_905338405.1 Notodromas monacha | reverse complement strand
AAATACTTTTCTTCCTCATCTGTTTTCCTGAGAAATGTATTGAACATTATTGGTATACATCAGTTCTTTTCCAATCACTGATTTTATTATTCAAAAAATGCAGCAAATTAAAAAACATTGTTATAATGAGGTTAACATGTTTTGCAGGCTGTGTATAGGAATGAGATTTTGCCATATTGTACCGACAGAGGGCTGATTTGGGATTTTAAAAAGATTTGTGATGCAGAAATTGGCATAGTTTACATTCAAAATAAAGTACTGATCCAAGGTTTTTTGGCTGTACCAAATTTCTCCATCAAAGGTGTCAATAATTTTTGCAAAACGAGGTTTACAATTTACAGTGTGGATAAGGACAATGTTTTGAACACCATCAGCATTTGCTCATACGTATATTTATGTATTTATTTGCGCATATACCTGCCTTTATTGTTCTTGTCAGTGGGGAAAAAAGAAGGATGAGAGTGAGAGAGAGTGTGTGTGTATTAAAATACTGTACCTGTTTTGGAAACACTTTGAAGCAATCATTACCTCACAACATTCCAGTGATCCAGAACCATGAACAATAAAATAAAAAAAATTTGTTTTTATTTTTTGAGCAAATTTTTGTTAAAAAATTCGATAAATTTGTTTGTTGTACTGACACCTTACTGTACAGCATTGTGCAGTTTACACAAAATTTTGATTTTATGAACCAAATAAACGAGGTATTGGGAAATTTGCTTGGTTTAAATCCAGCAAAATATGTTACTGAACCAAGGGTTATTTGGCTGTACCATAAGTCTCTATATGGAAGGTGGCAATAATTTTTGCAAGAGGTTGGAAATTCTCACAGTTTGGTAAGGACAATATTTTGCACACCATCAGCATTTGCTCATTTCTCTCTTTCTTTTTTTTTTTTTTTACAATACCTGCCTTGTTCTTCTCAGTGGGGAAAAGAGACGGAGCGAGAATGTGTGTGTATGTGTGTGTCTGTGTCTGGTCACAGAAGAAACCCAGCAGTGACCTCGAATCCCTGCGCATTTTGAGTTGCAAAACGCAGCGAGTTCGTGCGAGTTCCGCTCCATTACGCTATTTGTATCACTTGGGGATTTCTCCTCGTCTGTCTTTACTTTTTCTTTTTTTTTTCTTCGTCTATCTCCTTCTTCATTTCCAGTGACGGGTCTTGGGAAACATCACACGCAAAAACCTGGGCCCATTTTCTTGACTGTTTCAATGTTTTTGTCGCTTATTCACATTTTTTTTGCGGGTGTCATAATTAAGACATGCTGGACTGGATATGCTGTACGTGTTTGACCGCGTATATGGGAATTAATCAAAAAGGTTTAACTCATTTTCGCATTGAAAGGATTTCCTTTTTTTTTCATGAATTCTCGGTCACATCCCACGTTCTGTCCACTATATACAGTACTGTACTATAGCCTGGGTGATTAATTTTGCATTAAATATCTGGATGAGAAAGGAGTAAATTATCTGGCTGTCATGGAGGGAGTTTTGAAAAATTGAGTATAACGTCAGTCACCAGCATGGCATTGGTCCAAAAATCTTTGGAAATGCAATTTAATGGAAAAATTTGCTGATTTTTTCACATTTTTTACACTGATTGATTAGCTATGATGATTTATCTAGGGCAATGAAGTAATGCATCCAAAAGCTGTCCTAGATTAATTAAAAGCCTCTGGGATTTTTTGCATCAACATTGCATAGTATGTTTTACAAATTGACAATATTTTTTCAAGTGGGTAATCCCTGCCAGAACAAAACCAACCCATTCTGAGTGAGTTTTAAAAACCATTCAAAAATTGGTTTGATCAAAATCTTGCCCTGAAAAAAATGACCTGCATAAGAATTCTTAGGCAGGTAATTTTTTTAGGGCAAGGAGATTACCCACAGTTTTCAACATTTAAGCAGTTAAAAAAGTGAATTTTTAATCTTGATTGAATGAAAATTATTGAAACTTATTTTATTGGAGTGTATTTTATATTTCATTGAATTTGGATGGAAAATGTATTTCATCCTGGGTAATTTTTTTAGTATTGTGTGTTTTAGAATGTTGTACACTTGTTTAGTAATTTTTTCTTTAAGCATAGTATGATTAACACCGAATTTTAAATTTTTCTTTAAAAGTTTTTACCTTCATATCAAATGCACTTAAAATTGCATACTCTGCTTTGAAGAAAAGCTGCTCATGGTCCTCAAGTATATGGGATAGTAAACAATTCTTATGAGGAAGCAGACTTAGTCCTGAAAATTAAAGCTGTCAGTATTCTGGAAATCATAAATGTGTTGGAACAAAAGAGCAAAACGTTTTTACGGTACAATATAAATTGCTGATTACTGCAGAACTTATTAAGTAACATCATTGATGCTAGAATAGAAAAAACAAAACAGCACCCAAGTCTTTTTGAAAATTTGAATAAAAATCCAGAATGAACCAAATTTCAATGAAATACTTCTAAATCATGGTCCCAGTCTAAGGGTTACATTTAAAAATATTTTTAAAATACGTTTAAAAAGATGTCATGTCTATGCAAACACATGAAATACTATTATTTCAACCTAAGAACCAGTGAAAATTTTAACCAGCCCTATTTCTTGTACTGTATACAGTATATATTTTGAAAAAGTTGTTTAACCCGTAACTGAATACTTTGAAACGGCGCATGATATTATTGTGAAGGTAAGAGTTTTCTAGATCAAGATAATGGAATACCATGACAAATTATGCTGAGAATCCTGTCATATCATTTAAAGGGGTCCTATTCAGGCATTGAAACCTTATAACTAATCATCTATCAGTCAAATGTCTATATTGCAAAAAATATATAAAAATGTGAGGCTTCAGTTCCCAGACCGAAATGAGGTCTCAGACGAATTTTCCTGCGATTGTATTGGCACTTTTCATCATATTTTGGCGAAATAGAAATTGTCTTTGGATTTCTCGTAGGTCTATGTATCAAATTCTAAGAGTCAAGTGTGGGTCAAGAAAATAGTGGCACTCATTACATAATTTATGGTCATCCCGATAAGAACTTCTTTCACCCGAAGCATCGCCGTTATTTTTCTTTCTTCTTCTTTTTATTTCCTTCTTCCTGGTCTTCAAGTACAGAGGGGGGAAAGTTGGTTCCTTGTCTATTTCTCTCACTTTCTATGGGTTCAGCATTATTTTTACTACTTTTATTATGATTATTTGTAGGGTGATGGGCTTGTTTTATTTTTAGTCCCGTCCTTTCCACGCTCAGCAGCAAGGATGGGGTGATGTAATAAACGACGTGACGCGTTCCAACGTAGAAAGTTCAAGCGAATAAGTTTATGTAGTCCAAACGATGATAGGGTCACTTGCTTACAACTATAACTTAATTTTTTTCTTCGTATTTTATAATAAAAATTCATCATTCATGTTTTTATTTTATTTTATTGTGATGCATTTTCTGTCAATACCTGATCGCAGTTTAGTGAATTATTTTTGTTAGGCCAGAAAATGTTGAATGGATTTATACAGGGGCACAGTGTGTGGAAAAAATTTGTGAACTTTGTGAAGACTGACAAGCATCAAATGAACCTTTTACATGACAATCTTGTAACAATAACAGTCACTGTTACAATTAAATTTTCAGCATAACAAACGGTTATCTCTAATCCCACCAGACAACCAATAGAGTACATATTTGAAGCCAACTAATTACAACATACTTTCAAAATACAGTACAACAAACTTGTTGAGGAATGTTTAATGATACATTTTCTGGGTTGAATTTTCTTGACTATAAGGCAGACACAGTGAGAAATTTCTGATCCCAAATATGGCTGACTGGTTCTTGCAGCATGGATAAAAGATGTATTCATATTACGCAAAAAGCTTTCAAGGGGTTCTAAATGGCAATTTCCTAGACAAAGAGACTGGTGCAGCAGCTAATGAATATAGCATTGAAGCTAATTTCTTTTTAAAAAGATCACTCCAGTTTTTTTTTTTAAGGAATAATGGAATTTCTGAGAATGCAGGATATACAAGAAATAATTGATTACAGTATAGGCCGGTGTGGTGTGAAATTTTCTTGCATTCATTCATTTTGAAAATCTTGTTACAAGTGGTACCTTGCAATTCCACCTCCTGCAATTTGACTGTACTGTGATTCAATGGCCAATTTGGGGGGGGGGGGGGGTAGACTTGCAGTTTGGCCAAGGACCAGCAATTCAACCCACAGAGATGGGCAAAAGGGTCAAATACAATGTAGGGACCGTTGCATTTGGCATAGCTTCACAATATAACTTTTTAGAAATTTGACCCTATTCCAGCAATGGACTAGGTTCAAATTGCAGGTCAGCACATGTATAACCAATTATTCAGTATACAAATGGTAAATCAGTACCTTGGAATTTGACCTTTTGCAATTTGGCAGTCAAATTTTCTTGGAGGTCAACTCACAATTTGACCTGCAAAGAGTCACAAAACATCAAATTCCATGTGGAAAACATGCCATTTGACATTGTCTCACAATTTGACTAATTTGCAATTCAACGCGCTAGTCCAGCAATGGTTTATGGTCAAATTGCAGGGTAACACCTGTACCAAACTTTTCCAAAGTCCTCAAAAGTTTGTTGCAATGAGATTTTACAGTATAACAATCAATTATTTTATGAGTTCAAATGAAAAAACTTTAGTTCAAGCACTCCATCAAGGCCAGACAAAAAGGGGGCTGCTCTTTTCACTAATTTTCCTCACCTTTCACAAAGAAATGAATTTTTTCAAATAAAGTACTGTATTGAGAACATTTGAATGTGGCTACAAATTTGAATCAATCCCTTTAGACAGTGGTAATTATTTAAGAGGTATTTTTTTTGGAAGGGGGAGAGGTGGAGTGATTTTTGCTGGGACTCTTGCAGTGAATAAGAGGAGAGGGAGAAACAGGAAGTGGAAGCAGGTTTCGCCAATAAGTGTTTGACCCGAGGTCAGAGTTGAGCTGGAGTCGCTTCATTAGTCTGCCTTGTGGCTTTGGCATTTTTTTTTTTCTGAAGTGGAAGAAGAAGGAGACACAGTGATGATGACATGGATGCTGACGGGTTTTCTTGGGAAACGGGTTTTCCTTCGTGGAATCTTCGGGGTTCCTCTTATATCTTTTTATTCTTCCAAATATAGCACCTCATACCCAACAGGTTGAGTCCACCCAAAGGATCAACAAGCTAAAATTTCTAAAATTCTACATTTCTCACCAGTTAAAAAACTGCTTATTTCCCTGTACCTTGTAAACTTTTCAAGGGGAATTATTGTGAGTACCTCTAAGTTTGGCTTGAACAGGTTCAACTGTATTCTTAAATTGATTTACTATAGGTGAAGAAAGTTGAGTCTCCACCTGCTTCACATCATTTCAACATTAAAAAAAAAAGTGCATTAAAAATGATTTTCTTTGGCGAATTTTATTTGGCTGCTTGTGTTCATGAGTTTATCTTTATTCCTTCTCTGGTGAATCGAAATCCACATATTTTGCAATAAAACTTGTATAATGCCGTACAATTTCGCATGTTTTCTGCAATATTTCTTTTCCAGATAATGCCGGGTAATCATCTCAAAGCCCATTATTTATCTTCGATTTTTCTGCGATTCTTTGGTTACTAGAAGAAAAGTGATGCAATCCACTTTCCAAACCCCGAAAAAATTAGCAATACACCTTTTGGAGCTTCGCATATACGAGTGAATAGTTTTACAGTACTTTTCAATTTCTTTGAGTGCGATAAAATGCTATACTGTATTTTGTAATCAAACCTGGAGAACACTAGTTTTGTGAAGTACTTTTGCGAAGGAGATGATTTTGTTATCTTTTGAAAAGGGGGAAGTTTCATGAGGTCTTTGAAAGGATTGTTTTTACGCGCGTATTTTTGCAACTTGCTTTGCATACATATGCTATATAAAATGCTGAAATTTTGCATAAGCTCCTGCTGACGGAATCCAGGACTTAGTTTTTTTTTTCATTTCCGGGTGCCTCTAATTCCTTTTTATGGTTCACAAAGGGGATTTCCTGGATTGTTGTAAATAATTTTGTGTGCATTTCTCGGACGGTTGGTAACCGTGTAAATCCTGGCTGACGTAATCAACGTTTCTCAAGTCGAAAATAGAAATGAAATTATAATGTCTTCTTTTCTTGAGTAGGATATTTTTGGCTTGATTTTCGTCAAATTATTGGAAACAATTTTGCAAAGAATATGGGGAAGAATGGAATTTTGTGTTCTGCCGGAAAGGATTATACTTGGTTGTAGCTTGCATTTTTCCAGGAATTCGAATGAATTGGATTAACTGTATTTTTTTACTTTTACAATCCAATAAGAAATTAGAGTAGAATTTTACATGAAATAATCTCACTGTGAGAAATAGGTGCTAAGATGTTGTATGACTCACTGCCCATGAAAAAGATTTTATTTGTGGTTCTGATGAAGATATTTCCCTGATTTGAATGGCGTTGTGAAATAAAGATTCTACTAAAATTCAGGTATTTTTCATTAAAAGAATCAATGAAAAATGTGCATAAGGTCTATTGGACAATCAGTAAGTTGTTTTCAGACCTCAACTAAATAATGGAATAAGATATGAAGTACTGCACACATTGCTTGAGTCTTCACTCTTGAATACTTGACATTGAAAGGTATCCCTAATTTAGATCTGAAAACTTTAGTAACAAGGAGATTTCCATTCTTTATTGCTGGATTATCCAAACGAAGTCTCCTTGAGATTCTTATATAACAGTAGTAAGTGTTTATTTCTGTATTCCACAAGAATGGACAAACAGCATATACCAATTTATAATAAGGACAAATTTCTTCAATATAATTTGATGTGGAGTGTTGATTAAAAGATAATAAAACACATTAATCAGTCTGGGACAGGACCAGGAATTCCTTTTAGGAATTCTTAATTTAACGGGAGAAGTGTATTTCACAAAGTATAACTCAATAAAATGACTCAAGAACCTCAACTTGCAAGAATAACTTGGATAACTTGAGTAACACAGCTGAACTGATGAATTGATTCTTCTTCCTGTGATATGAAAAGGAGCAGCTTATATACTGCTAATTATATTTAACCTTCAAAAGGTTTCACTTCACAAACCAGAGTGAGAAATATATGGTCCAGGATGCTGCGGTGCTTCCTGGCACTGCAATTTTGAGGAGGGGGAATTATTTTGTACTTCTAGGAATTGTTTTGAGTACATTACTTTACATGGCATGCATGCCCAATAGCATATGTGAACAATGTCCAGAGAGCAATGAGTGCACATACAACAGAGAACAGGTGCCTTTATGGACTTTGCAGTATGGAGTTTAGCAATGCTAGTCAGACCAGGATCTGACCTATTTTCAGGCCAAGTTGCATAACTCAGTGTCTGCATGACTTGATGCAGCTTCATGTCATTATTGGGAATGTGAAAGTATGATATGCGCAACTGCCTTGTGCATTGTCTCCTAATGAGAAGGATTGAGAGAAACTATTTGATGACTAAGTACAGTTCTGTACAAAAGGTTCCAAAATATGAGCATTATTATCATATCTTATTACCTATTTCTGAAATTATCAGAGAATAAAGAAAAAGCACATCATTATGGGCAGTTTAAAAAATGAAAAAAAAATAGATTCAACAATTGTAAAGTACAGCTATACATCTTATTGAACTCAAATTGTAAAATTCTTACCAACAGTGAATAAATGCTATGAAAACCTTGAAAAATGATTCAACTTGTTTCAATTCAAGTCTGAATTTGGGTTCTGAATCTTCTGATCAATTTTATTTTCAAAATTTTGAAACTTTTCTTCAAGTAAAAATGGAATGCTTTTCTTATTTGTTTCTATCTTGATTTCAAGATGAAAAAAGCAGATGTGCATTGTACTGGTTAGAGGGCGTGATGTGTAACTTGACTACTTGAGTAAATGCAGTATTTGTTGGCCTCCTTTTATGTGGTGATGGGTCCTAATTTTATTTCTCATATTAACATTGACTTCATTTGGAAAATTCTCAATGATGGGAAGAACAAAATTTGGCTATAAAAAGTGTTTGGATGTCTTTCTGTAATGGATTACGTTTTTAAACCAAGGGACATAACTGCTGTAACATTATTTACTACCATGCATGCACAAAGTATCCGAAATTTATTTTTCTACAAATCATCAAGTAGTCAAAAATTAAGGTGAGTTAGTTTTTGAAAAGAAGAGGAGTGTGTTGGGGCTTTTTTGCAGTTGATGCGACAGCAGCCCCGCAGTTATACAGAGCAAAAGAAAATTGCAGAACTTTTGTATGTCACTGCTTATTATTGGCACACGCAGAAAAAATGGGGGGGGGGATATTCAGTCAGTCAGTCTATCAATCATTGCACAAGCGCGTGTTCCTCGCTGTGATCAATTAAGTTCGGCTATGATCAATTCTGTTGTTCGACTTTTTCAAAAGGAACTGTTTTTCTTCTTCTTCTCTTTTTCTCTTCTTTTGGTTCCATGCAAGTTGTATCTTTCTTTTTTTCTTTCTTGCGATGCATGCTGGGGATGATGATGATGATGAGAGTCACGACTTTCATCCCACGCCTTGCGCCACCCTCTTGTGCTTGTGCTGGGGGATGTTGCCATTCATCAGAAACACCCCATTTGTACTGTGGTGTATCACAATCCCAGGCAGTGTTGAATTTTTTCAGATTATTACTATTTTATTATTATTTAATATTCAAAGAGAGAGAGAGAGAGAGAGAGAGAGAAGGAGACAGAGAGAGTGTGTGTGTGTGTCTGTGTGCCCACCATTCAACAGAAGATGCATTTGGGATTCAAGGGACAAATGTCAAAGGCCTTTTTATTCTTATGATGTAATATTGAGAGAGGGAGCAAAGGAAAATATGAGCTGTTTTGAATTGTCAGAGCCAAAAATGCTTGTGCAAAATCGTTCTTGCCTGCCAATTTTTAATGAATCAAAATGTATCAAATATGTATACTAGTGTATGCAATTCAAGTTGCATTTCAGAACTTGCTTTGCAAAGTCTGGTTTTGCAAGTACAAAAATATCTGCAGTAGCATGCCATAAAGATTGTCAATTTATGCAGTGCAGTACAAGTGGTACCTTGCAATTTAACCTCCAGCAAATTTGACCATCCTGAAATTTGACAGTTGAATTTTCAGGGAAGTTGACTTGCAATTCCACCCTTGCCCTGCAATTTGGCCTGCTTTGGCCTTTTTTTACTTTGAGATTTTTTCATTTCAAAAAGATGTCTGGCAATTTAACCACTTTGCAATTCAGCCCTTGTTTGGCAATGGATTAGGGTCAAATTACATACTGTAAATCAGGTTGTAAAAGACATTTATTTTGTGTTGGGAATGAATACAAGATAATTTTGGCATGGAGAAATTTAAGCTTGATGCTGTGAAAAACTTAGCTTTTATTCAAAGAATGGTTACATTGCATACTGAAAAATCTACACTGAAATTTGTAAAAAATGTAGTCATCTCATGATGTATCAATTATTCCACAAATTCAAGCCCTTATCAAACCTATTTTCAAACCATATTCACCTTGAAGATTATTTTTCTCAAGAAACTTGATGTTTTTAAGGAATAGGTTTTTTCAAATTTTACTTGTCTTTCCTGAAAGTCGTTGCGCAAAAATACCGAAATACATATTGCGTCATCCGGAACAGAACTATTACGAAAAAGTACGCATAAAAAATCGCTCATTCCGGTGGTTTTATTGTACTAACCATATTCCTCAGCTCTAAGCTGCCATGAAAAGACTAACTCGAACACCCGATTATCCCAGCACATTTAAACGAAAACAACATTTTCCTCGGCTTTAAAACAGCCATTCGGTCTCCCCGCCTTGAAAATCCAAACAAGTCCACCAGAAAATTCGAACACGCCCAAGAAACATAAAATACTGCCCCACGAAAAAATGAATATATAAAAACCTATAAAAATAGCTGGAACAAATCATCCAGCACGTGTTTGACGTCGATCATATTATTGCATCATCGTGACGATGTAGGCGTGATATCTTCTATATATGAAATGCAGAAAATCGAAGAACCACGCCATCATGGATTCAACACGACCAATGAGTTGTTTATTTATACGCGAGGGTTGGTTCGTAAGTTTTGAGACTTTTTGAAGTAGATCCAAGGGATGAGTTTCAACAATTTAATGAATGAATGAACAGAAAGCTGTATTTTCTCCTTTTCAGCATTCACAAAGTTCAATCAACATTCCCAAATCCAAACCCCATTGTCCCCACCCAACCCAAATCCATTCAAACCCATTCAATCACTTCAGAATTGGAAAAAAAGCTGTATATGGAAACAAAATAAAAGAAAATATATTCCATAATGTACAACTGCTCAACGGATGTGTGTATGCTTACACCCCTTCTATTCCTGACATTGAAAAAAATATATCAGTGGCAAGAATTGCAGCATAAGCCAGAATTAAAGCAATTGCAGCAGTTATTGAACCCAAATTAAAGCGCAAGGTCTTCTGCCTGTTCCCAGATAAGGTTTAGTTGAATGAACAATTTAGAGAGAATCTTTGATGAGAAATCACATAAGGCCAGCAGTTTATCTTGATCCTCTATGATTTCAGAAAGGGTCTCTTCATTGAATTCCAAGAGTTGGAAATCTTTTTAAAAACAATTAAATTTATTTTTACTTGCATAGCTCTCTGTCAGTTGGCAACACTTCAGTGCGGTTGAACATAATCATCCCCACTGATTTCAATGCATTTTTTTCATGCAATAAAGCTAATGATTGCAACAGTTCTTAAGATTCATTTTTTGTTGGTTGATTCAGGTAATCTTCAATCTAGCAGAAATGAGGCTGAACCCTGTCCTCAAAATCAGTCCCTTTCACGTTGTTTTTCACTGTTGAAAACAGCTGGAATCAAGTCACAGTTGAACCATCAAAACTCAATTTTGGCACTGTCTTGATCATTGGATTTATCCCATTGAAAATACATCAAAATCGGCGGATATTATGTTAAACAGCACTGAAGCGTTACCAAATAATGGGGCTTTGCCAGTAAAAAAAAATTTTGAAATAGTTGAAACTGCCTTGGATTCATTTCAAAAAGTCTCACAACTTATGAACCAACCCTGGTGTATTTTTTAAAGAAGAATGAGCGAAATAAACGGAGTAAGGTACAGTACTGTACTCTGATGCAAGAAGAAATATATATACTGTATATATATATTTATAGAATAAAA
>CAJPEX010006345.1:0-12944 GCA_905338405.1 Notodromas monacha | reverse complement strand
TCTTTTGCAACAAATCTGCAGCTGAAGGTTACTCCGACAGAAAAGAAACGGCAAATGGGAGGAAGTCGCATTGTGGGCTTATGAATGGATGGGAGACTCCATAGCCTTTTCTCTTTTATTTTATCTACTTTTTTTATCTCGGAACTTTCTAGCGTGGGTCATCATTTTCTTTCTCTGGCCGAGGTATAAAGAATATGTTCTCCGAAATGAGCCCTCTGCATAGACAACATATTGTTGAGAGGGATTTGTCTGAAATCTCCGTGGTTGAACTGCTGGTTCGACCTTATTCATAGGCTAGTCATTCACCTCTGAAACGATTGGTACATGAATCAAAGCCAGTATGTGAATGGAGGCGATAACTTCGAATATTTTGAGGTTCAATGCACACATTTCCTTCGCTCGAAAAGTGCACAACAGAATCTCGGCAACATTCGTGTTCTTTTTCCAAACGCGTTGGTACAAATGCACCGAAGTTTAGAGTAATTCATATTTTCGAATTGAATTTAAGGTTCCCTCTCTCCAAAAAAATCTGTAATTTTGATGTCAAGCATGAAAAAATGGATGTGAAAAATGGAAACAAACCTTTTCTTACTAGCATGTGTGAGTGTTGGATAATAATTCTCGGCTGTATCTCGCCAAATCTGTATCCCTTCACAGTTGAATTCGACGAAATTTTGCAACGGTAAAATTTCTAAACAAGCAGATGGAAATATATGAAAAAAAGAGAGGTATATTTGCAGCAATGGAAGGTACGATAGAATTTGATAATTTGACGACATTACATTTGTCAAGCCCTAAAATATTTTCACGTCGTTTATTTTCCTAGCGGGCTTTGAATTTTTCCAAACATTCCAAATGACTAACATTTCTTCTTATTTTATGGATCATACATTCACAAGATTCGGGTAAAAATATATGAAGTGAAATATTCTGAATACTGTATAAGGGTTGCTGAAGACAATTCAAATATGCTCATAAAAATGCCCGAAAGTTTTTCGCAAGGAAAAGAAAAAAAAAGGTTGCGTAGCAAGTAAATCATGGCGTTGCTTCCGGCCGTGCTCTAGATTTCATCCAATTTTGTCCAATTCTGATTTGAAAATTTGATACTCGAAGAACTCAATTTTACTGAGAATAGGTTCATGAAATCATGCTTTTCAAAACACTTCATCTATAAAAAAAGGTGATTTTCGAAGAAAATATTATAAACCCTCATCATTAAAGCAGCAGAGGTTTAATTTCCATTTGGTGATGGTGGTCCTGGGATTTTTTTTATAGGGCTGGCTCTTTTTAGTTTGATCAAAGGTCATCAAAATGGCACTTAGTCAAAGTGCCCCACGCCAGAAAATATTCGGATAAGCCAGGCAGGGAGGATCATTGGAAAAGACCAGCAGACTTTCCAAGTTCCTCCTCTGGCTGAAGATGGAAATAAACCAACCATGGGTACCACTTTTTTTGTGCTCTTGCAAACATTTTCTGTGCAGGCAGAAAAAATATGGAAATTCCCCCCAATTGGGCTACATTGGCCAGTGCAATATTTTTAAATTTAAAAACCTCTCGCGTGAAATTCCTGCAAAAGTATCCTGGCACCACCGCCAAAGGGGTAAATGAGAAGGGTCGTCTTTATTCTCTATGGGATATTCATCTTGAGCAGATCATGTATATTTTTCATCTGCTGATTATCAAGTACAACTTGGTACAGTACTATACAGAAACATAATGGCGATTATAATTTTGGGTAGTTTTTGGCTCGCAGGTGACAATGGTTCTTCCCTTTCTTTTTTTCTTCACAGCCGAACGTCAGTGACTCAGTTTACATTGTCAAAGACCCTTAGGTCTAATGCAGAAAAAAATTCACAGAAATAAAGGTAATGCACAATAGACCATTTGCGGCCAAGACTCAGTCTCCAGGAACAGTTGTGATTTGGATTTCACAGAATATTGAAAGAAAAAGGATTTCAATTCCAGAATCAGCACTTTCAAAACGAATAGCACAGAGTCAGGAAACAGAGTGAAGTCTTTGGTGTTTCCAGGTTTTGAGTTGGGAGGAAATCCAGTTTTTTGGCAGACTGGTTTCCATGGTCAGTGAGTCTTTAGAATCAGAAGTGTGTTGGGAATGTTCGTTTTTGGTGTTGGTGGCGTGTGGTGTTAATTTATGTATCGGGCGGCCTCTAGGGGTCCCTAATATACACTGTAACTTATAAGTCAGCAAATTATTTTTTTTTCAATTTTATTCAAGGATGAGGGTGAAGGAAAAGTCAATTTCCCGAGTTTTTCCTTCCTTCACTTCTCAGGGGAGGCTGGGAGTGAAAAGAAAACGTGGGCATATAATTCGCAACCGACACACGACGTCAGCAGCGTAGTGTCGACAAGGACCAGCTTCTTCGTTGCCGCCTCGGGCCACGCACCGTTGCCTTTTTCTCTGGAGTAGGGCCCCAATGGGGTTGGCGAGAATTAATTCCAGAGGCACCCGGGTTTCCCTCTCTCTCTCAACCCATCACCCCCTCCCCACTTGCTGCATGCAACCCGAAAACTGGGCCGCGGGTTTTCGCTGCTGCTATGCGACGCGAATTGCAGGAGCATCTAGCTAGAAAACGGAACAGCCAACTGTAACTGCACATATAGGCTTTACTCGTTCGTCGTCTTCAGAGTCCCTATAGGCCTTGAAATACAACCGCCTCGTCGTCGCGACTCACACATCAAAGCGCGCTTTTCGAGGCGGCGGTGGCGAGGAAAAGTAATTTCTCGGTTCCTTCCTTCCGGGGGTTTCCTTTCCTTTCCTCGACGTCGTCGTCGTGGTCGTGGCTCGACCGCCTTTATATACACCCCCACAGCAGCAGCGACAAACCATACAGTTGTGTGGCAAGCAGTGCGGAATACTGCGACCAGCACAGAAGCAGTTTCCCGCCCGGACGTGGGGTAATTCTCACTTCCTGATCCGCTGTCGGCGCTGTGGGGGTATAACTGTTATATTATGGGGGGTTCGAAATACACCATGACTTCAGCATGATGTTAGGTTATGTCATATATTGGCCTCTGGGAAACATCTTCTGGGTTTTTGTGAGGGCCTTATAAAATCCACTGCTTAATATTACTCAAGTATCATGTGCTGCAGCGACGCAGCTCCAGCATCTGGCAGCAACCAGACAAGAAAACTGGTTGCATTTCTGAGGCCAGTGAGCCTTGCAAAAATCCTGTTTTTGTGAGACTCACTGAGCCTCACCCAAGGGCAAGAAGTGGTCATCACTTCTTCAATTTTCCTAAAATCGGCCAATCCTGAGCCAGGAAGAAATCACCTGATTTCTTTCTGAACCAGTCCAAGCACCTGGGTAAAAAAACCTTCCTTCCTCTTTAAGAGAAGAAGTGCTAACCTAGTGTTAAAGGGCCTTTTAACTTTAAATACCTCATTCAATATTCTGAGCTAACAAACAAATCTTACAATTGACTCTGCCATTACAGCCATTGAATTAACAGCCAATTGATGAACTGGGCAATGAGAATGAACTCCTCTGGAAAGAGTTTGAGTTCTTATTCAAAACTTGCATTCGGATGGCTGCACAATGCAATTGCTTTGTCTGGGATCCAATGGACCCATGGAAATATCCATGTAAAATGTGAAAACAATTTTATTTCATTGCACATTAATAAAGCTTGGAAGATATAATCATCACTGAGTGGTGAGAAAAAACAGCGTTCAGTGGCTTTGTAAATAAAAATTCCGTGTGTAGAATTCAACTGACTTTATGGTTCAATTGATCCATCCAAATGCTTACAATGCTGGAAAAACCGAGCACTTAGAACAAGATAGCAAAATTAGCTCACGCGAGCAGCGGCTTATTATTAATTCATCAAAAGGCATGAAGAATGCATATATACATTGTGACTCACTTTAATTCCCTTCACCGCATCTTAAATTTTCCGACGGAAATTGTAAGCCATATTTTCGTCCGTGTGTTTTCGAAAGATTCAGGGGTTTCACGTCGTTAATTCAAGCAGAATTAGCATTGCTTCCTATAATTCCACTCCATCAGGCCTATTTTTTTGCGTAATCTGACGGACACTGCTTTCGAATTACTGCACTTGCAGTTATTTCAAGATATCTCCGTTTCCTTAATTAGGGCTCGTTTAAATGACCATTTGATCAATATCGGTCACCTCTCCCCTTTCAAGATGCTGATGTAACAAAAATGAATGGAAAATCTGTTCCGTAAGTTCAGAAATGTTCAAAAGTTTCACTTGACAATAACATGACAAATTGTTAGTATTTCAATCCGACATTTTTCCGACAAGATGCGCAGTTTTTTGTGGATTCTTTCAATTGATCCATCCTTCAAGGAATTGTAATCCGAACACAAATTTTATTTGAGAGATAAATTCCTTCAATTGATCAGCTGGGAAATCTCGATCATTTGATTTCTAAATATGAAGGTTTGATTTTTAAAATTATGCTTGCTTTCCTGGAACTGCGATGCACTAAATAATTTAAAAATTCATACATGGCTCACATAAGAACCCCACGAAAATTCTGATAGAATTTTCATGTATATAATACATCAATTCATAATATCTTCATGAAAAAATTTTAATGCACCACCAGATAAATTTCCAATTGGTGACTCATCCCAGTTTTTTTTTCATCATGGACGTCCTACTGTATTAAAAAACAGCGTTCTACAAAACAAGAGGATTTTCTCCGCCGTTTGTTTGAGGTCAAATCCGTGTAACATTGCAATGACTGCTTCGAAAAAATTAAAAAGAGGAGAAAAAACTGACCTTTTCCACTATGCACACCAGGGTGAATGAAGTTCCCTTTTCAGTGTGGTAATCCTTGTTGGCACCAAGGATGAAAGCTTCTGGTATTACAACTGTCAGCTCGATTTTTCTTGAAAGAATCCCATTTGGTGTAGCCACCTGGAAATCAAGAACCGTTTACATGACACCAATTCAAAAAGATTTGTCCTCTTTCGGTATTTGGAAAGCGGAAAATTCAATCCTGCCTCTGACCGTTTTCAAGACGATTTCGAAAGAGGTAAAGCAAGTATTGCAAACGCGAGGTTGAAAAAAATTTCAGTAGAGTATATATCTTCTGAATATATTGTTCATGAATTGTAGGCATTTCTTCAGCTCAGGCAATAAAATCCATTTCAATCATCATTCAAGAAAATTATATAAGGCATTTGAAAAATTATCCTCAGCTAATTGCTCTATGATAAGCCACTCAGAAGTCAGAAGCAGTTGTGTAATTAGGACAATGCTTGTACAGTATATATAAATCATCAATCCATTGGATATAAAATAGAGCACTTATTTTCATGTATAACTTCTAGAATTGTTCTGTAATCCGAGAATTTTATAGCAAACCAATTAATGCAAATTACCTTTTATTGCTGTAGAAAATTGGAATAGCTCGAATTTCATTGTTTTTTGACAAATCCGTTTGTAAGATTACTCTGTTTGGAAATTGGCCTAATTTATTTCCTGGCCCACCCCTTCCAATGGCATCCACATGGCACTGTGGCAAGCAGTGCGGAATACTGCGACCAGCACAGAAGCAGTTTCCCGCCCGGACGTGGGGTAATTCTCACTTCCTGATCCGCTGTCGGCGCTGTGGGGGTATAACTGTTATATTATGGGGGGTTCGGAATACACCGTGACTTCAGCGTCATGTTAGGTGATGACATATGTTGGCCTCTGTGAAACATCTCGATGCTGGGTTTTTGTGAGGAGCTTATAAAATTCAATGCTTAATATTATTCAAGTATCATGTTCACTCTATTTTAACTGGAAAGGAAACCATGGGGAGGGGGGGGGGGGTGTCATATAGGTGGTTACAAAAATTTTAAAATGCTTTTTGAAGCTTTTGTGCACTTTATACTTGGTTCCAACATTTAATGTTTGACCCTCCATCAGTGGGGAAGGGGATGGGAAATTTTGTTGGATGGTGGTTCCAGGATGTTATTTGCAGCCAAGTGCTGTGCTCTGGTTTTACCAAAGGTATTTTTGTCATCAATTCCGATTAAATTTATATCAGCAGCAGACTATATCTGAAGGCAGCTGCAGTATTTCTTGCAATTTATATTCCATAATCATGGTTAGAGCCAATGAGATGATGTAGAATGAAGGAGGTCAGATCTGACTTGGACCAATAGCCCAACTGTCTGTCCTGTCAAGTCTATCAAGGACTGGGTTCTCTTTTGTTACTCACTCATTTGCTCTGCTTGTACCTGTATTAGATTTACTTGTTGGTAAATCTTTGTGGACCCATAATATACCTCTGCACTATTTTGTAGACCTATCTGAGGAATATTTTACTGACAACCAGGTAATTCAGTGTTCCCCGACCAATGGTCCATGGACCGGTGCCAGTCTGCAGACGTTTTTTGCCAGACCATATGAAAGAATTCTGCAGCAAACTCAATTTATCAAATGTAGCAATAAATTCTGTTTTTTGTCTGAAATTTTGGAAAGATAATGGCAGGTGAAATTAGCTGATGGAAACGTAAACATTGGCTTTTCTCCTATACTAACACTTGGACAGATGTTAACCAGCTGAAATTAATTAACGTAATCTAGTCATTATGAGAAATGTTTCTCAAGCCCCCCTTTATAATTAAAAAAAGAAATTCCACTGTAGCTGCTTCATTTGTACTTCATTTTCACAGAAAGTAGAAACTTTTTAAATAATTGCCATTAAGTCTTTCCTGCAAAACTCTTTTGAGTCTGCAAAAATTCTTTGAAACTTTGCCAGTCTGCAGAACATTTTTGGAAATTTTGCCAATCTGCAAAACTTTTTTTGGAAATTTGCCAGTGTGAAAAGTTTGGGAAACACTGGGCTATAGGAATGAAATCTTCTCACTAAATTTTTGGAATATCAAGTAAAATGATCCTTCATCATTTGTACACAACTAAAGATACGTCTTCAGTTCAGAAGTATATTTTTGAAATTGACATAGTGTCTGGCAAAAAGGTGAACCAAATGACACCTGAGCAGAGTGGCCTAAACCAAGGTATATTCAGATGAGCCAAAGAAGAAAAGTGAAAATGTTAGCAAACCTTCCAATTTAGTCCTATGGTGTGTACAAGTTAGCATTCAATCAATATAGGAATCCTAAATTCTGCATTTCAAGCAGAAATTAGCGATTTCTTTAGGTGGAAAAATACATGTGAGTATTATATCTTCGTATAAATATAGAAAAAATTTTATTTCACCGCGCATGATTAACGTTTGGAAGATATAATCATCACTGAATGGTGGGAAAAAACAGCGTTCAGTGGCTTTGTAAATAAAAATTCCGTGTGTAGAATTTAACTGACTTTATGGTTCAATTGATCCATTCAAATGCTTTCAATGCTGGAATAATCCAGCACTTAGAACAAGATAGCAAAATTAGCTCACGCGAGCAGCGGCTTATTATTAATTCGTCAAAAGGCATGAAGAATGCATATATACATTGTGACTCGTTTTCCCTTCACCGCATCTTGAATTTTCCAATGGAAATTGTAAGCTACATTCTCGTCCGGGTGTTTTCCAAAGATTCGTCAGTTTCACATCTCTAATCCAAGTAGAATTTGCATTGCTTCATACAATGCCAATCCATCAAGCCTATTTTTTTGCGTAATCTGACGGACACTGCATTCGAATTACTTGGAAATATTCAAGATTTCTCTGTTTTCTTCAGTAGGACTCGTTCAAATGATCATTTTATGAATTTCGGGTAATTTTCCCCATTCAAGAGGCTGATGTTACAAAAATGAATGGGGATTCTGTTCCTGTATTTCTGAAATTTTCAAAAGTCTCATTTGACAAGAAAATGACGTGGGGTGACAAATTGTTAGTGTGTATTTTGATCCGACATTTTTCCGTCAAGATGTGCGGGAGTTTTTTTGTGGAATCTTTCAATTGATCCATCATTCAAGGAGCAGAACAAAAATATAATTTGAAAGATAAATTCCATCACTTGATCAGCTTGTAAATCTCGATCATTAGATTGAAAGATGAAGTTTTGATTCTTTCAAATGACGATGATGCTTGCTTTCCTCAAATCTGGAATGCCCTAAATAATTTCAAAATTCATACATGGCTCACTTGAGAAACCAATGAAAATTTTGATAGAATTTTCATGAATATAATACATCAATTCATAATACCTTCATGAAAAAATTTTAATGCACCACCAGATAAATTTTCAATTGGTGACGCATTCCAGTTTTTTTTTTCATCATGGACGTCGAAATTTTCTTTAAAACAGCGTTCTAAAAAACAAGTGGAATTTCTTCGCCATTTGTTTGAGGTCAAAACCGTGTAAAATTTTAATAACTGCTTCAAGAAAAATTAAGAAGACGAGAAAGAACTGACCTTTTCCACAATGCACACCAGGGTGAATGAAGTTCCCTTTTCAGTGTGGTAATCCTTGTTGGCACCAAGGATGAAAGCTTCTGGTACTACAACTGTCAGCTCGATTTTTCTTGAAAGAATCCCATTTGGTGTAGCCACCTGGAAATCAAGAACCATCTACATGACACCAATTCAAAAAGATTTGTCCTCTTTCGGTATTTGGAAAGCGGAAAATGCAATCCTGCCTCTGACCGTTTTCGATGAGACGATTTCTAAAGAGGTAAAGCAAGTATTGCAAACGCGAGGTTGACAAAAAATTTCAGTGGAGTACATATCTCCTGAATATATTGTTCATGAATTGTAGGAATTTCTTGAGCTCAGGCAATAAAATCCTTTTCAATCATCAGTCAAGAAATTATATAAGGCATTTGAAAAGTTATCCTCAGCTAATTGCTCTATATAATAAGCCACTCAGAAGTCAGAAGCAGTTGTGTATAATTAGGACGATCCTTGTACAATATATAAATCATCAATCCATTGGATATAGAACAGAGCACTTATATTCATATGTAACTTCTAGAATTGTTAGATAATCCGAGATTTTTATAGCAAACAAATTACTACAAATTACCTTTTATCGCTGTAGAAAATTGGAATAGCTCGAATTTCATTGTTTTTTGACAAATCCGTTTGTAAGATTGCTCTGTTTGGAAATTGGCCTAATTTATTTCCTGGCCCACCCCTTCCAATGGCATCCACATGGCACGGGAATCCATTAATTATTCTCTTGTCAAAATGAAAGCATTTCCACAATTTCAACAGTGAAAACTAAATTTCCAAGTACTAACTTGGCACTGGTACGTTCCGTTGTCTCCCATCTTCACATTCTTCATCTGCAAAAGCCATTCATCCGAGCCTTCTTGATGCAGTGGCGTGAATCTGTCATCATTGGTGAAGGAATGTCGACCGGATGTTAAGATGTGATAATCCTTCTTCCGGAACCACGACAGCTGAAAATCGGCAGTGCGCAGAGAGAGAGAGAGAAAGAAAACAAAAAAGCAAATATATAAGGGAATAACTCGCGTCGTTGTTCAAGTTTTTCGGCTGCCAGCCAAAAACACGCTTCGCCGTCGATTCAAAGTATCTTTCTCTATATATACGCAAGATATACGAGTATATTTGTTTTCTTGTTACAATTTTTTTCTGAATGAATAATTTTCAAAATGAACTTACAGCCATTTGACCAAGGTTTCGAACTTTGCATTGAAGGACTGCAGTCGTGCCGGCAGCCACGAAGACTTCTTGAGAAGTTGAATTGTCAAAAAAGGGAATCGGCCGATCTTTGGTCATTTTGCTGTAGTCCGGGGTTCCGTATAAAGTGTCTTCATTCCAGTCATTCGCCGATGATCGTTTCCGATTTCCCGTCTTCGAGATGTCATCTATTTGAACATGGAAAAAATAAAGATGTGGATGCATCAATGGCACTGCTGAGCGAAAATATGTAGCTCCTGTCAAATCATTCCGAAACAGTGATCTTTTTTTTCGTTAGAAATTTATTTATTCTATGCTATATCAAAGCGACGAGGTAAACTATACTTGGAGTGAAGCTGCGTATTGTATGAGCATACCTGTGAATCCATTGCGTCTTTTTGTAACACAGAAGAAAAATCTTGGAAGATTCAAATTTCTTGGAGGCAAATCTTACAAATATAAACGCATTTGAAGCTTGCGGGCCATCGCATGTACGTTACTTACAATTATGAATTAGACAAAATTGGCTGTTTTCAGAGACATAGAAGACTTTTCTTCATATTTTTGCATGCTGATAATTCGAATGTAGTACCAGTGGGTCATCTTTTCAAGATAAACCATGCAAATACCTATTACAAAAGTGGCTCATCAACATATGTTTTCGATTCGTAGGGCGTATATAGAGCAGATTGACAACATTGTCCTGACTTTAAAATATCAATATCAAGCTGGATCCAAATTGACTCAAAATATTGTTTTCCCAGGTTAAAGAAAAAAATATTATTTGTTCAAGTAATTCCTGAAAAAAGCAGGAAAATATGTTCTGAAGGTGAACAGGTGGAAACGAAAATACCAAAAGTTGGATTGTGTCTCCACGATCCACCACCCTCGCCCTGCACCCCAGGCAAAAAAAGGGTCACGATGAAAATCGGGATTATTAATGTCACTGGCCCTGAGAAAAGTCTTTGACTGGTCCGCGCCCGCCTGAGACACAAAAAAAAGGAATATTCCCTCAAACAGGACACTGCCTAGGGCCACAATTTTATTNCAACTCAGCTGGGTCTAATCCATCAGCAGCAACACTTTCAGGCAGTCGAATTTCTGTGTCCCCCAAAAACCAAGCACTTCTGCAGAAAGCTGCGAAATTTTTGAGGGATTTGATGAAATCAGTGGCCGTCTTAAACAGGGCGGCCAGCCCAGGAATGAAAGGATTTTTATTCCACCAAGTCAATGGACCCCTTTTTTTTTTGAAGGGTAAGCCCCTCGGTGGATAGAAATGCCAAATGTCCAAAAGTTGCTCACAGTCCTCGTGATAGCAACTGATGTATATGGATTATTTCATGTCATGCATTTTGTTTACTCACAGGGAAATGATTAAAAATTAAGGGACCCCTATAGAAAACCTTCTTCTCGTCAGCAGCTAGAATGTATTTTCCATGTTCGGAAACACCCTTATTTTCAGTGATAAATTGTTCCTCAAAATTAGGTTTTAACTTCTTGACAGATATAATGATTGTTTAATCTCGGATGGAGAAAATAAATCCTGGTTCGACAAATGAGAAGAAAATATTGTATTGGTTGGAGAAAATTTGGACCAAAATTCAATCCGAAATGTTGAAAAATTGGGTGATCAGTCTGAAAAAAAACGTGCCAACAAGAAATATAAATTAATAATCCGTTGAAACTTTAGAAAAAAGTATACAGTACTAAAATCATGATTTTCGCATTCTGAAATCCGACTGAAAATTGCATTGCAATCATAATTTATTTTGCACTGAACCATCTGGGTTTGTGTTGTGAAACTTTGAAACAGTGTGCAATTTTTTGAATTGCCATCAGGATCCGTTCAGTATTATAGTACTGACATACTTTCAATGAGGAACTAATCAATTTCAGATTTCTGGAAGATTAACGAATGAATTTTTTTTCGAATTTAAGGGATTTTTCATCAACCTGGTTGAATTCGGAAATATTGCACATTTTCTATTGAAGATTCCGTCGGAGGGACTAAACATAAATAATTGGTACTTCCAGCATTTTCTTGAGAAACATTTCATTCCAGAATTCATTGATAATTCAGCATTTTAGGTTCAATTCGTGTAAATTGCTGATGGGCATTGAATTTCAAGTCAAAGGCTTTTTTCCAACGAGATCACGAATACACACGTATAGACGCACCTTGCAGATTTTTTTTTTTTCAGAATAAATGACGCATGCCAATCCATCACACCATTCCATTCTCCACTGTATCTATAAGATCGACAAGAGGTGGGATATATGCCACGTGACCCATCGCTTATGCATACGTCCTTTTGCCCAAGCAATGATGGCTACATTCTGATACACTCTGCTCTTCCATGTGAGACTACGTAGTTCCTTAATGTGTATCATGTGGGAAAAACCGTGGGGAACAGGTGATGCATCAATGGCGAATATAGATAACATATGCCTCAGAAGGTCTCCCATACACAATATGGCTTCAGCTTTCTTTCAATGGGCAAATAGCTGGGAGCTTTTTGTGTGTACCAATGATGATGAGTTCTTCTATATATTGGATTAGTCAAGGCATTTTCTTGAATATGAAAGCATTTTAATAGACAAAAAAAGCATTTAATAACTTATTTACGCAATGGGTTAAAGAGGAAAATGTCAAAGAGAGATCTTTCACTGAAAAGTGGATTTAGAATATACAGTAAAACCTGTTTGAACTGAGTTTCCAGGGGCCAGCAAAACAGTTGGACTTGGATAGGTTTTAAGTTATAGAGGTTTGATTTACAGAACCAAGCATCTTTGCTGTGGTAAACATGAAGGAATTGCACCAAATTTTATATGGTGAGATTTTTGGCATAAAATATATTTTTCAATGCTTGGATGGCAGAGGGTTCCTTTTCATCATATGGCAGACTTCAGCTTGACCAAAGATCACTGAAAGGAAATTGGGTTGGGAATACTGTACATAAGTTGGGACAAATGCATGAGGCGCATAGCAGTGATTTTAATAGACTGACTTAAATTCCAGAGCCTAAATTTATCTCAAGTGAAAGGGCATTTTGCAGCACCTGAGCAAATTTTAATTTAAGAATCTATTGGAACACAGGAAGAGAGGACCACAGCAAAAACGTCTGATTTGTTTGAGTGCTGAAGTGAGCCTGTGTATTTCATCTTGCATCACATCACAGGTAAACTGATACAGGTTAAAAACACACCACATAATCATTGAATAAAATTGCGCAAAGTTGGAAATGAAAAACTGGCTCAAATAAAATAAAATTTGCGAGAATCGCCAAAGAAACAAATCCTCCTTGTATGGCGCAACTCTCGATTTGCTATTTTACAAAGCCTATAACTTTGTCAATTTCAA
>CAJPEX010006344.1:0-12950 GCA_905338405.1 Notodromas monacha | reverse complement strand
CGATACGTGTGCTCGCTTCCATTCCTGATTGCCAGCTTCAGATAATTTTCCCAGGTCACCATTTTATTCTCTGTCGATGATGTATGTTGAAGCGGGATTTTTTCTTGATTGGCTTTGCTTACATTTCCCGGGTTTTTGCTCCGAGTAATACTGTAGTAATGTGAATTATTTTGACCGAGGAAAATGTGGAATCTTATCCATCTGATGGTTTGTTCCCCCGTGATGTGACTTTTTGAAGCGCTCCATTCGTGGCTGTGAAGTGGGAAGTATGTAATCTGTGAGATGAATCTGAGTCGAATGCGATGACGAATTGTTCTAGCTTGGGTAGATGTCACTGTCAATCGCGACGGAATTTTAACTCAGCTACGAGTCTTCCGTGGAAATTTTTGATTATGGTAACATCGAATACAGTATTTCATTGTGGTTTTGGGAAAAATCGCCGTATGAAATAACGCTAATACTCATGTAACCCAAAGATGTTGATGATTTTCCGCTACTGTTCATGAATCGTTCGCCTGTGAGTGGGGTATTTTCACCAATCCGGAAAATATTGTACTGCTCCGGAAATGTGCATAATTTCTGAGCACCTGTGTGAGTGTGATGCTTATTATAAACGGGAGGAAATTGTTTCCTCCGAAGATTGAAAAATGCCCCCAGGATTCGAAAATTATCAGTAGAGAAATGTATGTTGTCAAGACTGGTACTTTTTAGGCAGTGAAATTATTTGCAGAAATTCCTTCACTTTCTGAATGCAATCTTTTTGTGCTTGTCTTCGAAAGAGGTGAGATGTAACCAGCCAACTTGTTACATCTTGCCCGACAGTTGAACCTCTCCAAGTCAAATTTAAGTCGCTGTCTGAATTCCTTTAGAAATAATGCATTAAAAACCTCCCTAAGTCGAAGGCTTTTCCCCCCTCAAACCTCCATCTTATATTTTTCTGGAGGCTTTTTGATCATCATTTCTTGGACGCAGGAAAGAGAAAAGCTGTAAAGTGAAGCTTGATGCGTATTTCAAGGAAGTGAGCAACTACTGTATTTGGTCAAATGAACCCTTGCCTCCTAGTTGAGCATCCTGTCAATTCATTTAAGGAGCAATTTTAGACCCAGAAGGTCACCAATTCCCATTTGCGACTCTTCTTCCTCCCCCAACGCTCGTTTCCCTGATTTTTTTTGCTTGTCAAATTCCTTGAAATTTGACCTGAAGAGGTCCAACTGTACAGTATTTTGTTTCGTAATATTCGCAACTACTAACCCTGACTCTAATCTTACTCGATTGGTCCCCCGGATCCCGACAACAACAACGAATAGACGATGGCATCGCCGAGTACGAGCTGAACTTCGAGCGAGCCAGTCCGACAGTGCGCGTGCATCGTCACGTGCAAGTGGCGCCCTCTTTGCAGCGGTCCCGCAGTCAGCCCATTCGTGCAGCCTACCCACCCGTTTTTGCGAGGTTCCGTCGCACTTCCCCCAGCTTGGCGTCGGACATGCTTCCGTTCCCTCCGTTCCGGGAGTCGTCCCGAAACGTCGTCACTCTCCAAAAATGGTCCCGGCTCCACAAAGTGGCGTCCCCGACTCGGAGCCGCAGCTGCTCTCCCGCTAAAGAACCCGCCAAGAAGGACGCGGAACCCAAGAAAACCCGGTCTAGTTCCACTGAAACGACTATTAAAAGTGTGCGGACGAAGCAGACGAAACGGTCTGCCAAGCCCGAGTTGACCGGGAACGGCAAGACGCGCAAAAAGCGCGGGAAAGAAGACGAAACCATGATCCCCGTGAGGAAACCCGTCATTGTAGAGGCGAAAGTCGTGGCGGCGACTCAGTGCAAAACGAATAAGTCCTTGTCTCGCGGGGTTGCGAAAACCAGTAAGCCAGAGACGATCAGTAATAAGTCGTATCACGCCCGATGTGGGACGCCCGTGGAGAAGGATCCGTTTTTGCCGACTGTGAAGTCGACTAGGAAGAAGCCCGTGGAGAAGAAACGAGAGGATGTTGCTGTCCCACCGCCGCCGCCGCCGCCGATGCCGCCGTCCATTGTGCACAATATGTCCTTCAGTCCGCAGTCTCGAGACACGAATGAGACCGGATACGGGAGTATGCTGGAAATTACTTGCGGATCCCCGGACTCGAAAGCTGACCCAGGCGCTTTTCAGAGGGTATGTGACGAAATGCGAAATACTCAAACGGGGGGCCCAGGGACGTCGAAACTCAGATTTCCTCTCATTTTCGAAGATTTTTTTTAGAAATTCTCTGAATTCTTCCAGTTAAGACTTATAAACACTTTATTTTTACAGTTCGTTTAGTTATTTTATTTTGTGGTTATTTTAGATTAGACTATTCATTTTATTTTTAGTTAATGTTAGATAGATTAGTTTCATTCTTTGTTTAGGCTAGATTCATGAAGGTTTCTTAATTTTCTGCGGTTGTTTTCTTAGATGAAATTTGTGAAAAAGTTATTCGAAATTCTATTTTACATGTCCCCGCAAAAACGAAGGATGAAATACCAAAATAACGGAAGTTGAGGGGAGCGTGGGGGTCGAGGTTGGAAGGAACGGATTCCTGATAGAATACCTCGAACAACTTAGCGTGTACAGTATCTTCATTCGAAATGAATGAGGAAAGAAGTTTCCGCACCAAGTCGACCTTTGCAAGAAAAAGTTGACTTTTGGCGAACAATGTCTGAATTATTGTCTACCTTTTAGTTTAATTTTACTCAGTTGAAAAAAAGTTTCACGGGCATAATACATTCTGGGGGAGAAAAATCTTGCTCATACCGAAGTTGAATGCTACTAATTTTTTTTTTTAGAAACAGTAGATGACCGAAATGTAGAAACTCACGTTCATCTCAAAAGTGTATCGTAATTTTGCGTAAAAACATTCCCCGCAGCAGCCTGGTTTTTTGTAACACGGAAATAAATTTTTTTCAGAAAAAAACTGAAATTTGAAATTTAGGTCTTGAATTACTCCGCGTTTCTTTTGTTTTTTTCTAAATTTCAGTTTAAATATATATTTTTCCTCCCTTCTGACACTGAAAAAATAACTCTTTCTTCTTTAGACGTCACTAAAATTTGCTTGATATTATGACACACACCCCACTTTTTTGAACAAAAATTAGTTTTTAATGGAAATGGGTACGGGGTACTTGAGTGATTACAGTAGTCAGCTATATGGTTATGATAGGTTAGTTGGGTTGCTGTTGCAGCAGAAGTAAATTCATTTTTGAAATAGGGTGCGGAGTAGCGTCAGCAAAGAAGTACCAAAATGACTTCACAACTCTCCTGCCAATATTCTTGAATTAATTTAAGCAATTAAGATTAATGTCTCAGTTATTTTTGAGGATCGCAGATTATTCAAATCGCAGAGGAAAATTCGATAAATAAGTACAAAAACTGATTTAAAGTTTCAGAATGTGGTATGAACGTAAATAGAATCTGATTATGAGATGTTGGTCGTCCTCTCGTGACCTTCGTATGGTTATTGTCGAGACCCCGTTTCGTTTGACGATTTCGCATTTCGACCGACGGGTTCTGACCCTCATCCGCACACAGAAGCTGTTCCCCTAACACGGAAATAAATTTTTTTCAGAAAAAAACTGAAATTTGAAATTTAGGTCTTGAATTACTCCGCGTTTCTTTTGTTTTTTTCTAAATTTCAGTTTAAATATATATTTTTCCTCCCTTCTGACACTAAAAAAATAACTCTTTCTTCGTTAGACGTCACTAAAATCTGCTTAATATTATGACGCACACCCCACTTTTTGAACATAAAGTAGTTTTTAATTGAAATGAGTACGGGGTACTTGAGTGATTACAGTAGTCAGCCATATGGTTATGATAGGTTATTTGGGTTGCTGTTGCAGCAGAAGTAAATTCATTCGTGAAATAGGGTGCGGAGTAGCGTCAGAAGAGAAGTACCAAATTGACTTCACAACTCTCCTGCCAATATTCTTGAATTAATTTAAGCAATTAAGATTAATGTCTCAGTTATTTTTGAGGATCGCAGATTATTCAAATCGAAGAGGAAAATTCGATAAATAAGTACAAAAACTGATTTAAAGTTTCAGAATGTGGTATGAACGTAAATAGAATCGCTAATACTCTACAACCAGCAGGAGAGCACTGGAAGCATACCAATAACAGCTCTGGGGCAAAGCAAACTGCTAAAGCGTAAAGCTGGCTGCCCAAGACTGGGAGTAGGCGTGTGTCTTCGACAAGGGGGAAGACCGCAGTTCTCGAGGCCAGACGAGCCCTCGTCAGCAGCAAAGCCGTCGCTGCCAGTCTCTGGAGAACCCGACCGAAGTGCGTCTCACGGGCTACTCGGCCCGTCGGAACCCAGTGACGGAATCCGTGTTCCGGCGCCAAGACGCCGGCCTCAAGCGAACCCATTCCACATTGATGACCAAGTCTTCGCATCCGGATGTTTATTACACCAGACCAGAGAAATCCGCAACGTTGCCCAAGTCCACTCAGTTGGTGAAGCAAGCTGTGAAGAAGCGAGAGTCTTCGGATCCGCGCGGGAACACGAAAACCGGGGCCCCGAACATGTCGATCCTGGCCTCGATCGATCCCAACAAATACCATCGCTACATTTACGAATTATTTCACTCTTCTCAGAAATCCGACAAATTCCAGCGACTGAAGAAGTTGTATTTCACCCTGGAGAAGGTGGCTTCGTTGGAGAAAACCGCCACGAACGCGGTATTGTTGCAGCTCGCGCGAGAGAATTTAATCGACTTTGATAACTGGAAGCAATTCCGAGCCACTCAGCGTGCCAAATCCGAGTTGGAAGACTTGCGGGGTCAGTTGGAAACTGCGCAGAAGGAAAGGAATTTCCACTTCAGGTACATATTTAATCGACTGTTCTTATTCGAACAGCGTAAGCTATATACGAGCCTCGGGGCAAACATTTTCACAAATTTGCGTGCCATATCCACGCGAATATTCCTAACTTTTTCTTCTTGCTTTTTGTCTCAGAAAATCAGCCCGCGTCTTGGATTAAAATTTAGATTTTCAGTTCACAAAAATGGTTTCGAAGACCATTTTCGTGCTCATTCTGGTGAACGGTTTCTTCTTTTCGTGATGACAAATTTTTTTTTTTCCGTACAGAAACCATCTGTGACACGAGTTATAAAATTCCACATGTAATGCTTTGAGAATTGTGCATTCAAGAGGTACCACTGCTTGCAAATCTGACAATGTTCTCCGTCTAAGCGTTTATACACAACAACAAAAACTACGAGATTAACGCAAAAATCACTTCAAGAACTCGGTAAAATCCATGAGTGAAAATTAAAAAAATATTCAACCTTGAATCTCTATAATGATGGTTCTCTCTGGAATTTTCCCGGGCACCTGATTTGGTCAGATAAAAAGTAACCCTCTGATATGTTTTTATTGCAATAAGCTAATTTTTGGAGTACAGTACTGGATAAATCTTGTACTTCTCGAAGTAGTCCGTTGAGTACCGTATTTACTTAAGTACCACGCGCTTTCGATTAAGGCACGCACGCCAATTTTTCGACCTAAAATTTTGAAAACATTCTTTCCCCGAGTGAGAAGCTCATCCCGTTTTCAGTAAAAACTGAAATATTTCAAAAATTAGCGACACCAGAATTCAAATTTGACCATGAATTCAACGTGAATACAATTAATTTTCAATTCTTTTGGCTTTCAAAAAGTGCCTGTCGAAAATTTCCCTATGCTTTTAATTTTTTTTAAATTTTTAAATTTTTTTTTTCATCTCCACCTAAACGCGCACCACCTTTTTTCCTCTCAATTTTGAGGGAGAAGTGCGCGTGATACTCGAATAAATGCGGTTTTTATTTCCTCGCGGATTGAAATTGATTGAAGTATTATTTGCCTTCAGATGCAAGGACGAGCGTCAGGTGCGATGGAGAGGCGATATGAACCTCCGATTGCGGGATTCATCCGTAGAAGACCTGCGTCAAAAGTTCTCCAACAACGCGACCTTTTTGAAACCCAGGTGCGCGTCTGTGCCGAAAGACACGTACAAGCCGCTTTGGCGCAGCTCGTCAGTCCAAAACGTCGCTCGTCGCTTCGACAGCATTGAAAAGCAACACGTGGAATCCCAGGTTCGCCAATCCAGCCCGAGCCCGACTCGTCGCGCCTGGAGCCTGTCCACTGACCAACTCACGTCTCTGAGGGGACAATTGGACGGGATTTTAGCCAAGAGCTCCAGGAACTCCAGACCCCGGAAACCCGCGAAATGCAGCACGCTTCCGCTCCCCAAGAAACCCGCGGAAGTGACCAAGTGCGAAGAACCCGCGTTTGCGAGCATGACCTCGCCGCGCACCATGTCATCCATGACTCTTTCCGAAGACCAGACGAGTAACGCGGACAAATCCAGCTTCGTCCTAGTGCTGAATCCTCCTGGTAACAAGTGCAGGGGACTCAGTGAGTCGACAGACAGCTTCAAATCCGGCGAGACCGTCGTCAAGCCAACATTCGATTCCCGAGTCAAGTTTTTCGAGCAGAAGGGCTTAATTACCCCTGCGCCCGACATTGAAACCGGGCTCCACACCCTGGGGCTAGAACAAGATCAGCGTCCGCTCGGGAACATTGATGCTTTGAATTTGGACGTCAAAGTCTCCGATTCTCAGAAAGCACCGATTGAAATGACTCGACACTACGTGCCTGTAAGAACAGTCTCTTCGCTGGACTTGACGACTGGAACGGATCGGAATAAACTCAAGCCCTTTGTCATGCACGAGAAAGTAAACAGACTGACGCTGTCGAGTTCCATCGAACAAGAACAGCTGAGGACTCGTTCCCTCGACCGGAGTTGCACCAAGTATAACCGGACTTACTTGTCCACAGTGAAGTGCGGAGATGTTCTTCGAATGAGGCATAAAATCGAAGCCCGCCGAATGATCGACAGGCAGGTGGAAAGAGATCTGGCTGCCAAAAGAAAAAAGACTCAGTCCGCGTCGCCGAAACGCGAGGAAAGACCCGAGAATAAGTCGCCGAAAATGTTGAAACGCGGGGACGCCGTTTCCGTGTCCCCGCGATTACTTCGCCCTAGGCAAGTTTTAGACCCCGAGGCGTCCCGAACGAAAACCCTGAGCAGAATCGTTAGCTTTCAGCAAAAGGCGTCCCAGAGGGACCCGNGTGGCGTCTTTCCGGGCATCCGACTACTTTCGGAATTCGGGCCAGGTTAAGCGGATATCCGATCGGTTGGAGAAGAGTCACGTGGTTTACGGCGCCCCGAGGTCCCGGTCGTCGCCGGACTTGGTCGTCGACACCGGCCCTTGCGCCATTTCGACGCCTCTGTCGAGTCCCGTGCGACAGTCCTTCGCGTCGCAGCCATTTGACCCCTCGAAACACCGACCCAAGGAAAGGTACACTCCGCCGCCCGTCATCGACACCAGGAGTAGTAGGCATTGCCAGCCCCGACGTGTCGATAGTGGGCACAACATTGTCGGTGTGCCGTATGTGCCACACGTGTCGTCGAGAAGAGCCAACTCCTGGAAAGGTTACGACGCTAGCTTGATTGTGCCACCAATCAGAAGCTCTTGGATGGGGTGACCAGCACCCTGATGCACCCCTGCCTTCTAATCACCGCTTCTCCTGCTTTTATGGGATTAGGGTTAGCACCGACATCTGTTCTCGTCAGCTGTGCTGAAGAGAAAAAATTTCATGAATGATTGCGCAATCTCACTCTGAACTCGGCTGGTTTTCGGGATTCGTGATTACGCCGTTTTGTGATCGCAAGAAGTTCGCGTTCAAAAAAAAGTGCATGCTCGAAACAGCACAAAAATCTCGATGCAATTTGTTTATCCACATTGAAAGCTTTTTGAACAGTTCATTCTCTTGACGGAAATGACTGTTTGTAACGCCTTTTAATCTCATGTTGTTTTAAGCAATGTTTTAAAGTTCTGTGATTTTTTTCAAACAATTTTTAATTTAATGCATGGTGATGAGTAAAAACCTCCCGGTTATGGCCAGAATTCTCCACCCCTGTGACACGGTGCTAATAGTTCTCAGGCCAGCTAAAAAATTGAATTTTTGTTGCTGGTTGAACCATTATCTTTTCGGTTAGGCAATGGTTAAAACACCAGAGAAATTTCAATTATCAGCTGGCCTAAAAATTTTTAGCACCCTGTGACATGGATGGAGAATCCCGTCTATAACTGGGAAGTTTTTACTCATCATCATGCAGCAAATAGAAAGTTGTTTTTGAAAATCCAAAAAAATCTCAGATTCTGAAATCATTGATAATATCTTGATTCATTTTTACAGTCATGCCTACTCAAGAACTAACCAAGGTCGCGCTCAAGTGGGACAACCCTCTTAAACGATAATGTTTTCTCTTGCATACTCTAGCCCGGCAGTCGGGTGGAATTTGAATCGAAAATCGTATACATTGGTATATTTTTTATACAGTTATTTCACCTTCATCAAGAAATTTTCATCATTTTTGTTTTTTGCATGAACATTTTTCGGAAGCCCTTTTTTCGTACTTGATGTCAGAAAGTATTAATACGAAACTTTTCCAGGCGTTAAGCATAAATGCTTTTGTTACGTGACGCCAATTTATTTTACGAGGGAATCCCAAATATATGATGCCGGATGATAATTTCACAGGTAGAAGTGCGGGATCGGGATTTACTTTTTCCCACGCATCCGCGGGTTTCACGCCAAGCTCGATTCGGAAATTGTACAACTTTTGAGCATGTTTCATGAACAATGCATCACCTATCGGAAATGGCCTTTATCATGCAAGCAAAATTTTACTCCCGTCATCGGAAAATATTTTGCTGTTGCTTTTGTAGGGCACCGCGGTTCACCCGAGTGGGAACCCTTGTGGTCGTGGTTTCAGCATGTTTTTTATTTACTTCTGGTCGGGACATTTTGGTCTTCAGGTCGCCGTATTTCTTTGTTCTCTATATAGGACCCGTGCAAAAATACCAGGAAAGCGAGGTGAACATTCATTACAGGACACCGGTGAGGTTGGAAGAGAAAACATGGATCCCGGAGCAGCAGTTGCGTATGCAGCAGGAAGCTGCGCTGAGAAAACGCTATCAGGAGGAGAGGAGGAAGAAATATTTGCAAGAGCTGCAAGATTCGGAGATGCGACGGCATCAGGATTATATGAGGTACAAGAACTATAGCCAAGTCTGTAGGGCAGTATTCACCAACCCTTCTGAGCCTGCGGACTGACAAATTAGAAAATAAATATTTCGCGACCAACAAAGTTCAAAAAAATTTTCGGTGGACTGGCCAAGTTTCATGAAATTTTTCCAGACTCAAAGTTTTGTTTGGAAGACTTTACAGCAGGTATTCAAAAAGTTTCTGCTTTTCTTCTTTCAAAAATCAAGTCAAGAACCAATGAAGCAGCTATAACAGAATGTCTTCAGACAAATAGAAAGGTGGGCTTGAAGAAAGGTTTCTCAGAATGAAAAACTAATACCGTATTTACTTGAGTACCACGCGCCCTTGAGTAAGGCGTGCACAGGGGTTTTCCAGCTGAAAATTTGGCTAAAATTTTATCCCCAAGTAAGACGCGCACCCCAATTTTTAGTGAATCTAAAACCACAAAACTTTGAAAATAAATACAAAAAAATTGACTGTAGACATGAATTGAACAAAGATCTGATCAATTTTCAACTTTTTCAGTACAAAAAAGTTTCCTTGCTATATTTTCTCCAAATTTCTCCATTATGATTAAGTATAATGCACACATAATTTCCTAAAACTTCTTGAAAAATTTGGACCCGCTTATGACGCGCGCCCCTTTTTTTCTTCTGAAATCTGAGAAAAAAGGTGCCCGTGGTACTCGAGTAAATACGGATATAATTTATTTGAGCAGTGGAAACTTTGCCTCAATTTTTATCCAGAGAAAAGCCAACTTTCATTTTTCATCAGATAATTTCAACTTCAAATTTTTCTGAATGTTCAGTTAAAAATAAAACTGCATTGCTACTTTTGATAAAATTGTTGTGCTCAAGAAAATTCCTCGCGGACCAGCGAAAAACTTTCTGTGGATTGGTGCCAGTCCGCGGACCATGGGTTGGGTAAAACTATACTTCAGGGTATTTTCTGATTCCGTGTTTCATGATTTCTGGGTGCAGTCCGTTGCAAAAGTCCTTGATACCAGGGAACCGTTATGATGGATTGGAGGCAACCAGGCCTCCTCCAGTCATCATTCAGCGACCGAGATGGAGTGAAGACAAGAGGATCACTGCCAGAGCCCTTTACGACTTCCACGCGCAGAACGCGAAGTGAGTTTAGCCGCAGTACAGTAAAATCTCGTTACAATGCAAAGCCGTTGGGAACAGTAAAAATAGATTCATTGTAACGAAAATCCCTTGTAAAAGAACTGTTTTAACATTCTGACCATTGGTCTGGGATCTAAAAAGCGACTTCGTTGTTATCGAATAGTCGTTTAACGAGATTATACTGTATTTAAACTATTCTCAGCTGATGCCCATGTATTCGAAAATCTGGACATCTGGAAAGTTGTTGTTGAGTACGCCTTGTGTGAATGACGTATCTTTTCTGGACTGGTGATACTTCACTAGTCTACTTAACTCTTCTGCGGCAAATCTGGGATATATTTGCAGAATTTTTGACAAAAAGCCCACAAAAAGCCTAGTGTGATCTACAGAGCCGAAGTCTACAAAACTCCCAAAAAATGTTCATGTATTGTATAATATTATGTTATTTTTAAATCATATAATATTTTCGACGTTCTGCGAATAATTCAAATTTGGCAGGGAGCCGAATTTGAATCTTTGTAGCTAATGAGCAGTCTATGTTCTTCGGGGATTTGTTGCAGAGAATTGAGCTTCATGAAAGGAGATCTGATTTACGTTGGACGGAGAATAGACAAGAATTGGTACGAAGGTGAGAGACATGCTTCCAGAGGGATCTTCCCGGTTTCCTACGTTGAACTTATGAACGGGCCTTGGATGAATAATCCGGGCCAGGCGATGGCCAAATACGCTTTCGTGCCTCAACTGCCGAACGAGATCGGCTTCTCGAAAGGTGAGCACCGTTTATTTTTCTGCTGTTCTTGCGTTTCCTTCTGCTGATTTCCTTCGAATATTGTATGCTTCGTCGAAATTATTCTCGACAATGCTGCGGGTTTCATCTTTCTGTGAAGGAACTCGTTGAATCGCGCGATGACGCGAATGCATGATCTGGTAGATTCTAGACCTTTTCCTTGGGATTTTCTGGGTTCTTCGTCATTTGTTGGGGTAGAAGGCCTTCTAGTCCTGGAATTTTGAATGCCCAGTTTCTGGCTAACAAGTTCCTTGGTTAGGGCTCTTTCCTACATTCAATTTTCTCAAGTGCTTCTGGTGGTTGGAAAAATCACAAGGGATCTTTTTTTAAATTATAGTCAAACCTCAATAGGCCTCCGCCATTTCTTTGTGGCAAATCAGTGGGATTGGTAGTTCAATAAAAGAGCTGAAACAATATGAAAATTAAATATAGGAAGGAAATACTATTCGAACTTTCTGGAAAACAATGAAAATAACTCTGGGATGCGCAAATTATGTCTAGCTGATGTTCCAACGAAGTAAATTATTTCATCGTTGTGTTCGTAGTTATTTTTAATCGGAGACCTCCCCAAACTTGAGCACGAAGCATTTCGGCGGGATATCAAATAAAAAGATCATGATAATTTTGGCGGAAGGCGTTCTAATGGGGTTTCCAATGCTTTTACCGTCAAGGAAGATTTGTTTGCGAAAATAAATTCGCAGTTTCCGAGAGTGGCGGTTTATTGCGGGGTGTCTTAACGGGGTACGTATGACTGCATGACGATGACCTACAGTATTTTTTCAATTAATAATTATCCGAAATGTCGGAAGTAAAATGGAATTTGAGGCTTCTCTCGTTCCAAGTTTCAGTTCCTTTTTTTATGATCTACGCTGGGATTTCTTCATACTGTTCGTGAGGAAGCATTCGATGGTAAAGAAAATGAATTTTTGCATCAATGGCCGTAAAGGATTTCCAGATTTAATTCTCTTTTGTTGAAATCACGTGATATTGGGCACGATATCTCTGTGTGGTGTAAGAAGCGCTTTTTTTTTCAAAACGTACAAAATGAAGTTTTAGTTTACAGGCGGGAAGATAAAATTCGAGGATGAAGCGAAATAATTTTACTGACATTCCTTCAAATTTCGACGCGCTATCAGCCTGAAAAATTACGTCATTCATTTTAGAAAATTAAAAAATTTTATTATAGGATAGAGTGGACTGACTATTATGAGCGTTTAAAGTAAATGAAATGCAGTAGAATCTCGTTTGATCGATTCAATGCTTTTGACAAGCTTTTTGTTTCGGCCCCTGTCCAATACCCACAATAAGATTTTAACTTAGTTTCAGCGAATTTTCGTTTATAACGAAGCTTTTTTTTCTGTCCCAAACGCTTTGTTATATCGAGATATTACTGGGTCATTTTTCGGTTAGGGCTCGCAGTAAAACTGCCATTGAATAATCGCGAAATAAATCACATATTCTGGGATACTCCGTTCAGTAACGGAGCCTTGGACGCTTAAATGATATCGTGCCATATCATTCTCTGGCAAACTCTGGTACACTATGTATGAGAAATGTCGAAAATCGCCGTAGTTAAAGCCTGGAGTTGTTCGTAGCTACGCTTACGAATCGTCGACTGGGTTTTTGTCAGGAGCTCGGAAATATTTTCTCCCTTGATTCTCCGCCGCAGGAAATTTCTGCCATCGCGGGTTTTCTTCAGCTTTCCGGACTCGCTCTTCTTTTTTCGCAGTTCTTGATGTGGGGGAAAAAATTAAATCACTTGTTTTCGAATACAGCGTTTGGGATTTAAATTTAATTTGGGCAATCTTTTTGTGATCGTTGTGCATCGTACAGTATATGTTTCTTTAGGTGCCATAATCATAATTTCCGCTTGGGATTTGTCGATGATGTTCCACTCATCATCGCTGTGTTTTCCACACGTTTCTGAACCCGT
>CAJPEX010006343.1:0-12950 GCA_905338405.1 Notodromas monacha | reverse complement strand
TTTTGTTAGAACCCTCGTATGTCATTACCTATGTATGGAAATTGAATCATCTTGCAAAGATTGGAAGATTTGTGAAAGTAATGTATCTGGGATCAATGATGCAGGGGGTTTTCTTTTTTTTTATAATATCCATAATTTTGTTAACAAGTAACTTTTCTTCCGCGTGGAAATCTGCTATATTATATGATTGGATTTGAAATCTTGTTGACTCTTTCTTGAAGTAATTTATTCCGAGAGTAGCCGATTAAAATGAATTGTGTTTAATCTCTGCGTGTCCCGACGCATACGAGTTGAAGGATTTATATTCTGGGAAGGACTCTTTTCCGATAGAAATTGCCTAATACGGGTTAAAAACCGCTTATGTTCACAAGAACGATATCCAGAAATGTTAATCCGTGAACGGTGTGACTTGGGGTTCATGTTAAATTCATGAAAATGAGGAGGAATGGTCGAGCCTTCGGATGTACTGGTACATACAATTACAGTATTTCATGAATGAATTACCTTCTTTTTCCTTGTCGGGCAGTTTTAAAAATTTGATCCCTGAATTCGGATTTCATGCTGTATTAAAAAGATCATATGTTCGGATGATTAAAAGACACGGTCAATCCATGTTCATAATGCATATAAACGCAGACGATATATGAAAGGAAGTAAACTTTGGACTCTTGGGCATGAGGAAAATTAGCGTGGGCCTATTTCTTTTTCTTCCTTTCATGATTTACAGTACGATGCATTTTTATAACTTTTCAGCCTCCTGAAAATAACACGAAGGAAATACAATTACTGACTTACTGGAAGGTGTCTATACACAATGCAAGCAAAGTGCGAAGTCTGAAATCAAAATTCCTCGCGATTGAGCCCACAAATACCAAGACAACCACAAGTGTTAGCGATTGGATGAGGAGAGTGAAATAAAAATTTTAACCTTTTTGGATCTGATTGCACTTGTACTAATGTAAATCTGAAATCACTCAACTAGCATCCGTCAAAGAATTATTTGTATGTTTCAAAAATTCGGTAGTTCCAGAGGAACCTATTTTGACCTCCTCATGGTATTTTTGGGCTGGCAATGATATTTAAAATTCACTGGAGATGCTATGAAGCAGCAAAACACATATTCGTTTTTTTCCACATCCATACACATGTAATTTGCAACTGAATTCACTGGATATGTCCTTCACTTCACACAAACGGAAGAAAGGACAATAAATTGAGTAATTACACATATAAATGGTTCATCACATGTGCATTACTCAATGGTCAGATTTGACTTTTTATTTCACTCATTTGCTGATGGAGACACTGTTCAAATTAAATTCCGTACAATAAACACAAATGGATTTTATCAGGACTTACAAACAAACGCTTGTTTGCTGCCAAAAACACCCCTTTCCGTTGAAAACATTGCTTTAATTCCATGAAAATTTGGAAACCAGAGTTATTGTCAATTATTTTGTGTCCTCACTTGCGTTGTACGAAATTTTTTGATAACTCCCCTTTTGAAACCAAATCCGAAAGGAACATGCCGACGTGCAATTCAATCCGCGCATTTCTTGAATGCGCGGAAAACTATTAGAAACAAAGAAACCGAAAAAATCCCCCAGAAATGGGACATTCAAAGATAAAAAGAGGCGCCAAAGAAGCCGAAAATGTAATTTAATCGGCGCATCCCGAGATGCGCCGAAACAAACGAGAGATAAGGAAGAAAAACCCCAGCAACTGGGGTGACTGCTAAAATTAAGACAAATCGGCGAAACCGACTCGCCAAAAGAAAGAAAAGAACTCCCGAAATCGGGACAAAACAATCGCCGAAAGAGACATCCCCCCTCTTTCGCGAAAGGATATCCACCCTTCTCAGAACTCAGGGGTCATTCGACCCCTCAAGAATCGCGAAAAATTGGCCAGCTGTCGGCAAGGCGCGTCCTAAATCGGTTCGTATTTCTCGAGAAACGATTCGTCTTTCAAAGCAAAACGATGTCGCGCTGTCAAAATCTTGTGCAAGTCAATCCTCTGGGATATTATTTTTCTGCCGAAAAATCCCGAAACGCGATACAACTAAAAGACACCCGGTGACGGGAAAACCATTTACGACGACTCGGGAAAACATGCACCAAACCTTGTAAAAGAGCTGTAAAAATCAAGTTGCAAAATTCGTTGACAACAGACGCCACCACCTGGTGTTTTGAACTTGCTACCCCAAAAGTTTTTGCCCGCCAAAAGACTGGCGAAAAAACACATAAAACCTATGAATTTGGCGCAACAGCAAGTCAGTCGAATCCTGAGAGTCTCTGAGCTAATTTGTCGGACAAAAATTCGAAATTTACGTACTTAACAAAAACTTCGAGAAAAATCTTTGGACTCTGAGAAAAACTTCGGGACTTAGAAAATATCTGAGAAAGGAACTCTGAGGAAATTCGGGAATTCTCCTCAAGCCCCATCACTGCCCCCTTTTGTATTTCATTTGTACCTTGTTTCTCTGAGTGATTGAAACCCTGCTTTATTTTTTCCATCACTGGAAATATTCAAATCAAAAGGACTCCCTAAAAATCTGACTTGAGATCCTTCTCCCTTTATTCTTTTTTCATTTGTACCTTGTTTCTCTGAGTGATTGAAACCCTGCTTTATTTTTTCCATCACTGGAAATATTCAGATCAAAAGGACTCCCTAAAAATCTGACTTGAGATCCTTCTCCCTTTATTCTTTCCATTACTGGAAAACTTGTTGTATCAAAGACTTTGAGAATATTCTTTTATTTTTTCCATCACTGGAAATATTCAAATCAAAAGGACTCCCTAAAAATCTGACTTGAGATCCTTCTCCCTTTATTCTTTCCATTACTGGAAAACTTGTTGTATCAAAGACTTTGAGAATATTCACCATAACCTGTGACTGAGTGTGTGTGTATGTGAAGCCTTTTACTGTTTGTTGTGTACTATATCTTTTGTGCCAATTTTAATACCCTGTACTGTTTGTTCTGAAAAGAAAGGTCTGCGCTAGTTGGGAGAAATCCCGGTCGGTTCGCGCCCGACCAATTACCGTGTTTTATTCAATCAATCCGAATTTTGCTTTCCAAGACTCTGCTGTACATTAAATAAGAAATTCAAGGTGTAAGGCTTGAAAAATATTCATTCTAGAATTAAAACCTTACAACAGGGACAATTTGAGACAGTCCCAAAGAACTCTGAATGTCATTTGAAAAGTGCCTCTGTCTCAAAGTGTCTGAAATTCTCTCTGTCTCAAAATGTATTTGTCTCAAATTGTCTCTGTCTTAAAATGTTTCTGTCTTGGATTGACTCTGTCTCCAAAAGTTTCTGTCTTGAATTGTCTCTGTCTCCAAGAGTTTTTGTCTTGCATTGTCCCTGTCTCCAAAAGTGTATGTCTCAAAATGTCCCTGTCTTGAATTGGCCCTGTCAAATTGTCTATCTTGAGTTGTCCTATATCCAATACATTGTATTCAGGGTTTTTTTTGTGGAATGGGTTTAGGCCGTCTTATTCTGGTTTCATCAGAAATTATTTTTGAAGTCCTTTTGGTGAGAGTTAGAGTGAGAAGCTGAGCTCTATTTGCACAGAAGGACTTTTGATTTTTGAAAAAGCCAAGAATACAATTTTTGCTTGAAAATGTTGAAAAACTCGGAATGAAAATATAGGCATGAAAGGCAAACTACGGAATTCAAGAAACAATTTTTTTTTGGCACAATCGCACACTTTATGAATTTTGAGGAAATTTCAGCATTACCAAATACTTTGAAGTTGAAATATTCCTTATTTATGATTTCCCCAGGGTTTGAACCCTTCTTTGAAAGAAAACTTTCCCGGATTTTTGGGAGGAAGTGCTCTTATTTTTATTTATTCAAGTTAATACAGTAAAGTACTTGATTTTACCCAATTTTAGACTGTTATTTAAAATGATGAAATGTCTGTAGATGAAATATTATTTTTATTGTCAAAGTGAATAAATGGTTGAATATTGGGAAAAGTTTTCAATGTGTGTCATGATAAATGTTTTACATTTCAAAAAATTAGTACTGCTTCATCTAAATTTCTGGTTGCTTTTGTGCAGATTCCTTCTTTTCAAAAATTATTCCATTCCCTGAAACAATTTACTGAGTGTACGAAATAAAATGGCACATACTCTGTTCTGTTCTCAAAAAAATAAAATAAGCGCATCCCGTTTTCTTCTGAAATTGAAGCCAAATTGATAAAACTTTCAGTACCACCCCTCTTACTTTTCTTGTGACATCACATGGTGTCACGCACACCTTGAAACAAGCCCATGGAATTTCCCCAAGGCCGAAAAACCAACGTGGACTTTGAAATTCCCAGATGAATTCTTCCTCATATTTTCAAATTATCTTTTCCTCTCGCATTCAGAGTATTTCAGGGTGTTGAACGAAAATTCGCTGAGAAATTTTCCCCCTTGAAAAAAAAAATCAGGATAAGGAAAAAGAGGCATTTTTATTTTATTTGCGAATTTCAATTTTTATTCTCCATTTCTGTGGACCCCCCTTTCTCCCCCTATTGATTTACTCACGTCGGAAATGTGTCAGCCTTTGCCTCATTTCCTTGTCGACTGGGCTTTTTGGTATTCAATGTGAGTCTAGGAATGACTTCCTTCCGGTTTTCATTGTCGCCTTTTCAAGCGTGGTTTTTGTTTTTATTTTTCTGGTCACGTGTCGCGGAAACGGACGTCCTTCCGGTATGATTGAATTTCACAGTGGCGGAATTTGGATGCAAATGCGAAATTTTATTTCTTCATGAAAGTTCCGGGTGGGGGAATGTGTATTTTTTATCTATTTTACTGAGGAGGATTTTGGAAGAACGGGTTTCCAGAAGATCTGGGGCAACTTTTTTTTTCAATTTCTAGGAGTTTTTGAACTTTTGAATGTGTAAAAAAATTGAATTGTGCGTTTGAAATTGGAAAGCGTTTTTAAAATTGAAAAACGTTTTTGAAATCGAAAAACGTTTTTGAAATCGAAAAACGTTTTTGAAATTTAAATTCGTTTTTTCAATTTTAAAACGTTCTTGAAATTTAAATTCGTTTTTCAATTTTAAAACGTTTTTGAAAACTTTAAGGGTTAATAGGAAAAACAATTTTTGGGTTATGAACTTTGAACACGCTTCGTATGTTTGGAAAATGTCATTAGATCCCACTGAAAAATAAAAGTAGTGAATTCCTGAAAGTTTGTTGAGGTTTTTGGATATGGATGAGAATTTTATGCATTTCTTTTTTTCCTCCTTAATTTTCATTTTTTCATTATTAGAAGAAAATAAATTGCTGGAGGCTGCAAAGATGTTCGTAGTTAAACATGTTGTGATTGTCGATGGAAAACAATTTCTCCAAGTAAAATATTCAGTTTAAATTTTTTCAAAGCAGATTTTTCGATTTTAAACTTTTGATCAATAATGACATTGCGACGTTGAACTGAAAAAAGTGCTGAATTTAGTTTTGAATGTATGCACACTGTAAGGATTTTTTTGTGTGAATCCTCCTTTTGATGTTGTTCTGATATTATGTAATACATTTCCTTTCAAATCTGAGGCTTGTGAAATTAGAATCTGGATTATTCAAAATTTTTATCCGCCATCCTGCCGAATGGAATTACAGTGAATTTTTGCGAGAAATATTTCAGAAAACCCTGAGGTGTATGTATATATTTTGTTTATAATGGAAATCATTTAGTTAAGTTTGATGATGGCTTGCCGAATTATTATGAGTCGCGTGGCAATGGGACAATCCTTTATGACTTTTTGTTGAACGTCTAGAATTACTTTAGGAAGCTTGGGATTTATGGAAACAAACTTGTTTTAGTTCTTTGGAAAATGTATGAGGGAATAAATGGGAAATTACTTGGGATTTGGGAGAAAATATTCTCGAGCGATGTCAGATCAATGCGCTAATGCAATTTTCCTGACATCTTTCACTCACTCACTCACTCACTCACTCACTCAACTTCTCCACCCACTCTCTGGGCCCTGGAAATTTGATTAGTTCGGAAAAGCTGGGTTGATTAAAGCGGTATAGCCCCATTTTCCAGGGCTTGAATCACATTTCCTTGCTTCCTTTTCTTAATCTTTCCCCTTGTTCCGTTTCCCAGAATCGTGAGGAGAAATGAATAATTTGTCAAATTCGTGGCCAAATTTTATGCGTCCTTCCCCCCCCCCATTTTTGTGTTTATTTGGAAAGTGCAAAACTTGTTGAATTCATGCAAACTGTCAGGATTGTTTTTGGCACCCCCTCTTGATGTGGATACATTTTCATTGCAAATCTGGGGCGTGTGAAATTGAGTTGAAAATTTGGAAAATTACAAGATTCCGAAAAAAGTGTGTTTTGGCAATTGCTGAATTTAGTTTTGAGTAACTGCACATTGTCAAGATTGTTTTTGGCACCCCTGTCTTGATGTGGGTTGATATTATGTGATGCATTTTCCTTGAAAATCTGGGGCTTGTGAAATTAAGTTGAAATTTTGAAAAATACAAAGTTCCACAAAAAGTTGTTTTGTAAAGTGCTGAATTTGGTTTTGAGTAACTGTAAACTGTCAAGATTGTTTTTGGCTCCCCTGTCTTGATGTGAGTTGATATTATGTGATACATTTTCATTGCAAACCTGGGGCGTGTGAAATGGAGTTGAAAATTTGGAAAATTACAAGATTCCGAAAAAAGTGTGTTTGGCAATTGCTGAATTTAGTTTTGAGTAACTGCACATTGTCAAGATTGTTTTTGGCACCCCTGTCTTGATGTGGGTTGATATTATGTGATACATTTTCCTTGCAAATCTGGGGCTTGTGAAATTAAGTTGAAATTTGGAAAAATACGAAGTTCCACAAAAAGTTGTTTTGTAAAGTGCTGAATTTAGTTTTGAGTAACCGTACACTGTCAAGATTGTTTTTGGCCCATATAAAATTGACGTGTTTTGCTATTATGTGGTTATGTGATGCATTTTTATTGCAAATGTGAGGCTTTCATGATAAAGTTTAAATCCTTGAGAGAACTTCAAGGTCCCACAAAAAGTTGTTTTGGCAAGTGCTGAATTTAGTTTTGAAGATATACACATTGTGCACATATGTTTTTGGGCCCCCACAAATTTGATTTGGTTTGATATCATTTGGTTAGGTGATAGATTTTCACTGTAAATCTGAAGTTTGTGAGGTGATGAAGTTTGAATTTTTTTGGAGAACTTTGAAATCCCACAACAATTTCGAATTCATTTTTCCTCCATTCTTTGATGAACAAAGAGGAAGTACTGCTCGAAATTGATGGGATTTGAATTATCCAATTTTTTCTCAATGCGTTAATTTGAAACATTTTCCTTTTGTCTATTTCCAGATATGGAAAACATAAATTTGAGCCTGTACCTGACGTCCATCTACGACCATTCGATTTTCGAGGCCTTTTCCAAGGTGGTGCAAAAGCTGATACCGCAGTTGCCGACGCTGGAGAATCTCCTGAATATTTTCGTCTCGGTGAGGAAGAAAAAAAAAAGCCCGTAGAAAACAAAAAAATAAATGTCTTCGAGTCAAATTTTTGACTAGAAAACATTTTATTTGAGAGAGAGAGAGAGAGAAAGAAAAAAAGAAGTGCAGGAAATTGTAACTGCTGCTAATGAATTTTTTTTTGGTGTCGACAGAATTCAGCGATCGACAAGGCGTTTTTGTTTGACGTGGCCTCGAAAATCTACATAGCGACGGACTCGTCACCTGTCGACATGCAGAGCTACGAGCTGTGCTGCGACATGATCGACGTCGTCATTGACGCTTCCGTCATTTACGGGTAAGAGAAATTCATTTACTGTACTTCTGAAAATCCACAAATGAGTTGAAATTTCAATCTGAGAGAAACTTCGTAATTTTTTTTGTTTTTATATGAAGAAAAGGTTTGCGGCTATTTTAATTTTAATTTGAGCCACTTCCTATTTTTTATTTGACGTGGCTCGAATTTCGGGCGACAATTTGTATGAGAATAAAGATGTAATTATTATGGAGTTTTGTGCACTGTCCAAAAATTCGAATTTGCCCAGTGGAAAGAGGGAAACGATACATTTTTTTTTTTAATTCATCAAGTTTCGTGCACGTGTACAGTACATGATTTGCATTTTGTTTGAAAGAAGTGAGACCCCCCACATGCGGACACCTCGACATAGGGACATTTATTTTCAATAAAAAATCATGAAAATGGCCCGAAATGCGGACACATAGCATGATAAAATTGCCAACAAAATTTTGGGAAAGTTGATTTCTATTCGGCCTAATTGCAAAAAACATATATTTCCAACCCTAAGAACTATGCGAGAAAAATGCTTCGGTACTTTTCCCATCACTTTCCTATCCATTCAGCTAATTTAAAAAATTACTTATGGCACAGATGGACTTCCTTCTCTCTTTGTGACTTGGATGTTATTTTTACTGATGCTGAGATTTCAATGAACTGTACAACAGCATACTATTCAATGCTGTTGGAGAGAAATTAGTAATAGTCTAAAATAGGATGGGATTACATAGGCGCCAGGAAAACGGCGTTGCTATGAGAGGGATGGAAACCGGTGGGATTGCACTTGACCTCAAGTTCCCACAAGATTTGGGATTCTTGGGGAAATCCTTCTGAAGGATAAAGCTCTGGGACAAAAATGTAATTGAGAGAAATGTTTAAATAGTGAAATATTTTTGTATACAATCATCTGTTGCTTCTGTGTTGTCTTACGCGAAAGACTGTCTGTTGAACTGCTGTTCGAATCCAATCCTACCAAACCTCGAAAAATATATCAACCTTACACTAGGGTGTAAAGCACCCCGGCTGCAGCCTGGCTGATTGCGTTTAAATCAGTTATTTCAAATCTGAAAGAAACCAGTCAGAAAACCATCAATTTTCAACAAATTCAAATTACTGTTTCTAACAAATGCTTCAAATGTTCTTTTTGGGTTGAAAAGATATTCACTGTATCAAATTCATGTGGTGAACAATTATTTTTTTTTCATGGAATTCTGAAGAATATTTCTTCCAGAAAACACCAATTAGAAATTATATAATGTAAGTCTATGGGAAAACACGACTCAACTTAGAGACACTCCTGATGTCGCGAATTTTCTGAGGCATTTCTGCAGAACCAAGCATATCGAATTTAATTGCCAGCCTCGAGTTGACGGAAAGTAATTTTTCATGTCACTCTTCTCAACGTTTCGAACTTAATCTTCAAAGAGAAAAACGCCAAACGGCGCCTTTAGAATTGAAAGTAATAAACTGAGACGAGTTTCGGCAATTTGCCGAAACTCCTCCTTGGAGCCTTCCGTGAGAATCAGGTTACTCACCCATTCTCACAAGAACTGAAAAAACGGACCTTTAGTCCTTGAAATCAAAGTAACCGTCAAATACCAGTAACTTCACCCCAACGGCGGAAGCTGTAATCTAACCCAAAATCTCTGTGGAAGACTTCCACACAAAACCCTTTTTTCCTGAGGAAATGTCTCAGGATTTTGAATCACTATCCATCAAACCTTTGTACTGTGCAGAACATACAAAGTACTGGCGAACTTATCAAGACTGTTTGAAAAAACTTGTGAATTGTGAATACAACTTCTTTAAGATAGGGTGTTCTCGAGCACCCCGGTTGTAGCCCAACCGATTCCTGTGTTATATTTTTTCTATTCTTACATGTATAATACTCTACAACCAAACCTTGTGACACCTGATGCACCAAATATGTCCGCATTTGGGGGTCTCACTGTATGTGAAAGTCTCTCATGTGATGAAATTGAGGAATTACTGATAAATTTGGGTCTTGGTTAACCTTGCTGAAATGTTGGAATTGAAAGCAAGAGTCATTCTGCTTTTGGCTCGAATTTTATGCGACAATGAGTTTAAAAATCAATAACTCAGTATTTGATTGATTGTGTTCCAATTTTGATTTATTTAGAGGAAAAGGAAGCGGTCAATGGAATTTTTTATTTGAGTCTCTTGAATTTACTCTGCATCGATTCGCATTCTATCCCGAAATTTATGTATGTTTGTCATGTGTAATTGTTGCTTCGAATAGATTCGGGTTTCTTGTCATTTGCGGGCTGAAAAAACAAAAATGGGGAAAAAATAAAATATTTGTTCAAAGCGGAGTTTTGCCCTCTCATATTAGACAGTCTCGAGGTACAATTTTGGAAACGATTTTGTATTTCACAAGAAGTGTATGTTTTATAGATTCTATTTTCATTTCATCCTGTGTCTCTTGTGATTTCTGATTTTAAGTAGGTTCAGTTTTCAGGTTATTTGCCGAAGAAAAAAAAGGATCGGGAAAGAAAAAAAAACATTCGATCAAAGCATAACTTTTTATTGTAGAAATTTTAGGGAGCACAATTTTGGAGAAGGATTTTTGTTTTTGCATTCAACGAATAGAGTCCATACAGTTTTTTGAAATAACCCTGATCACTAATTTTCTGTCAATATTTTTGTGTTTGTTTGTGAATCAGGCTGCGAGACGACGACGACAGCGACGCATTCGACAATCAAAGCGGGTCGACGATTTGCCTTAACAATGGCACAGTTCTGTGTTTACGAGAGGTGAACAGGTTCCTGGCACTGTTGTTTATCCTACGTGAGGATTCCTTCACCAGACAAGGTAAATAAAAATACCGTTTTTTTTCCTCTTTCACAATTTTTCTTCTTCTAATGTGCTAGAAAAACGTTCAAGTTTTTTTCATTTTCATTTGATTAAATTTGAAGCACCTCATGTCTTTTTTTTGGCTTTTCTTGGCGGTTTCGTAGATGTCGCTTGAATCAATCCAAGTTGAGGGGTTGGGCAACAATGTCGACACTCTGCGGAAGAAAATTCTGGGCGCGAAAAACGAATATGGCGTAGAGAGAATTTCATTGAAGAGAATTCATATGGGACCAAAAGCAATTTGTTAAACAGAGAAAATCGTTGTGGACGACATTTTTTGAGCAAAAGTCTCAACTGTGTAGTGAATTAAAATTTATTTTGAACTCTCTCACTAAATTGGGATTTTTTGGCATCTGGAAAGTTGAGGTTTTCATAAATGACTCCTGCATTGTCCCAAATATAATAGTCAGTCAGTGGGATGAGGAAACAGTCCTTGGATTTATTGAATTTCAATTATATAAGAATTCTTGCACTGAGATTATATTTAACAATGGATTCCCTATTTCTTTCCACTTTATCTGAACATGTCCATGAATTGATGCTTTTCTTGGGAATTTCATAGATGTCGCCTGCATTTTTCATGCTTGGCTGGGTATAAAGGACTAAGGCACACTTTTCATGCAAACTATATGTTCACATGTCCAAGGAAGTGGACAAAAAGCTCTTCTCTTCCAATGACGTTTTCAGAGTAGGATTTTTTTCTACTGACGTCCACAACTTCATGCTTTGTTAGGGTATTTCATAGATGTCGCCTGCATGTTTTACGTTTTGTTTCCCACAGTTACTTGAAACAAAAAGTGATGCTAAAGCATGGTTTGGCGCTGAAGTTAGAACATCTTCTAATAAGTAGACCTGAAAAAAATAAACTTAGAGATGAAAAAAATAATAATTGGATTCAGGCGACACCTATGCTAGTTCAAATGAATTCGTGGCATTCATGGACATTCATGCAGCTCAATTGAGGGAAATACACATAATCAGATTAGAATAATGATCAAAGGAAGCGACATCTACCTGAAACATCAGAAATTAAGGCTCACCCGTTTGATTGTGCAAAAATGAAAAGAAAAATTCGAAGTTGTAACATTTGTGTTACTCTCAATTCTTTGCTGGGGAATTTGAGTGGTAGGTTCTCTTTTTTTTTTTTTTTGCAAGGAGAAAGTCTGGAACGGAAAAAATAATACGGAATCGAACGTGACTTGATTAAAGTTGCTCTTGGGAGTGAGTGGAGCGAAGCTATTTGAACTAAGCAGAGTTGACACTCGTTTGGGGAGAAAGTCCAATCACCAGCTTTTATGCCAGGGTATTTTCGAAAGTTCTTGCAATTCACTAATTTGAAAGTGGAACATGCTGCCATCTGGAGGCGGAAATGATGACTATTTATTTCTTTTTTGAAGGCATATTTGAAAAATTTCGCAGCTTTTGAGGGGAAATTGGAAATGAAAAAGAAAATGGCTCGGCTGATTCTAGAAAATAATATTTTCTCTTTGGTTTTTCGGATTTTCTGTTATCTATGTTATCGGATTTTTTTCTCCTGTGAAATAAGCTGATTTGAAATTTTTTTTGCGATGTGAAGCTTCTTCAATTTATTTCTCTGAAGTTTTTGACACCTAATCTTTATATCTGTGATCTTTTCGATGATTTGCGTGAAAATTCTGTTTCTGAGTCCAATGATGTGTTGCATGAAATTAAATCCCGTTGACGGAGTATATAGTATTTTTTTACAAATCGTAATGCTGTTTTTGTAAAATTGAAATTTTTTTTCATTTATTGGAAGGACCAGAAAACGTGAGAACATATTTTATGCCAAGTTCGCGCATGTTTTCTCTCCAATGCTAAATTTCGCGGATAGTTTTGTTCAGCCCTTATCAGAAGACCTCAATCTATTCGAAAATTTTAAAAGAAAATATTCTAAAAAGGGGTTTTTAACTTCTATCAGCCGTTTGCATTCTCACGTGTTATTGAGGCATGCATTCAGTAAGTATTGAAATCCATTCGAATTTACTCGAAAAAATCTTTTGAGGGTCTTTTTTTTCAAGAAAAAAAAAGCAGTGTCACACAGTCTTGAAATAATCCATCAAATGAATTTTAAAAATTCTTCCAATCGATTTTGAAATATTGTATCCCGGTGAATTTTAGAATAAAAAAAATAAGCGATGTCGCACATTTTGAAATAATAAAAAAAGGTATTTTTAAAATTCTTCCAGTCGATTTTAAAATATTGTATTCCTGAGAAATTTAAAAGAAAATAATTATAGTAGATTAAAAAATTAATCTAAAAAACCACGTTTTCAAAAAGCAAAAAATA
>CAJPEX010006342.1:0-12951 GCA_905338405.1 Notodromas monacha | reverse complement strand
CAGAAGAAGACGTTCTTCTAGAGTCGCGACAGAGTCTTTTATCGATTTCTCCCAATAAGGATAACATAATTTGGCGCAGCCAAAGTTTCCTTTTTACCCCGGGTGAGTGCTTACGGCAAAGCTAAGATAGCTAAAAAGTGCTAAAAATAGCTAAAAAGTGCTTCGAAGAAAAATAGTAGAAGACAAAAGTGCTCCAGACCACCGCAGGTACATGCGAAAAGTACCTTCGAATACGGCGTCTGTGAAAAGTGAATTTAGCAGTGAACGTAGGGAAATTTTCTAGCTATGGCATCTGGCACCGCCGCGAACGTCTCATCACTAGACATGTCACGAGTTTTAGATGTGAACGCTGTCGTGGATAGGAAACTTCTCTAGATGAATCCGAAAGAGCAGGCCAAAGTTGCTGCTACTCAAAAGAAGGAATTAGAAAAAGAGATAGAGCAACTGGAAGGTCAGCTTAATGCAAACCCTGGCCCTGCCCAAGAAGTGAAAGATGCGCTAAGAAAAAGAATTGAAGATATACGAGCGGCTGATGGCCCTTTGGCCACGGTAACGACGATATTGGAAGTTCTCGAGCCGAATCTTATGGAGATCAGTCTCCATGAGAAGGCTATCGATGACTCCCAATTATTGTTGTTTTCGAAACAGCTGAAAGAAGAATTAAAAATAAAAAAGCGTAACTTCGCAGACGGTATGGGTATCAGACAGGCTCTGGTTGCAAATGAATTAAGTCTTGATCAAATTACGGAGCCTAGCGCGGACGAGGTAGTTTTCTACAATGTTGAGCATTTAAAGAAGTCCAGATTGCCTAGCGTAAGTACTCAACAGGCCTCGATCGCGATGAATCAAATTTCGTTCTTCGATGGAAGTGGTCCCTTGAATTGGCAAGAGTGGTGGGCAACTTTTCAAAGTGCCCTGTATGATGGCGTTTATTCGGACGAAAGTATCCGTTCAAATCTTTTTACGTAAAGGATTGCTGGGAGTATAGAGGCAAGCAGGATTTTCTAGACGGATTCTTGCTTTCAACGTTTATGGACAGTCTTGTTCCCGAAATCGCCAACGCGATACGAATTACTTTTGATGATTTTGAGACCGCCCTGAGATTTGCGATCTCTGTGGAGGATCAACAGAGGGATCTCGATTCCTCTCGATCTTCCGCCCTACACCAACTGTCCCAATCGCGTCCAATAACCCCACCAACCGCGTATGGTGAAAATGCTGTGCCAGATATTTGTTCCGCGATGACTTGTTACAATTGTGGCCAAAAAGGTCACTTTAGGAGTGAGTGTCGCGCACAAAATAAGGCAACGGCGAAGCCAACGACAAGAAAATTGGTGTATTTAGCCCCCGAAAGGGAAGGCCGCGCACCGAAGTTTGCGAACTCTCAGAGAGGTCGATACGAATTACTTTTGATGATTTTGAGACCGCCCTGAGATTTGCGATCTCTGTGGAGGATAGACAGAGGGATCTCGATTCCTCTCGATCCTCCGCCCTACACCAATTGTCCCAATCGCGTCCAAAAACCCCACCGACCGCGTATGGTGAAAACGCTGTGCCGGATATCCGTTCCGCGACGACTTGTTACAATTGTGGCCAAAAAGGTCACTTTAGGAGTGAGTGTCGCGCACAAAATAAGGCAACGGCGAAGCCAACGACGAGAAAATTGGTGTATTTAGCCCCCGAAAGGGAAGGCCGCGCACCGAAGTTTGCGAACTCTCAGAGAGGGCGCTCCTCTTATCGCGGAAATTCACGCGCTAGGGGTCGAGGTTGTGGTGCTGCGCGACGTTCGGTAAATTTCGTAGAGGAAGGCGAAGATTATAGCGAAAATGCGGAAGAGGAAGAAGAGGAAGAAGAACTACTTCCCAAAGGCTACATCGACGAGCCTGCGAGTCAGTATTCGGGAAACGAGTACTGACCGGAACTTCCAAAGCTGTCGCCACAAAGTTACCGGTCATCCTCCTAGCCACTGACGCCACTCGCTATCCTGCGAAATTCCTTCTGGATTCAGGTTCGGAAATTTCTCTTCTCTCCCCCGATACCCTAAAATCGGAAGTTACCCCATTAGCTTCTAACATTTCTATTGCCACCATTGAGGGTAGGGAAATGCCGGTTGATGGAGTGTTGTATATGGCCTTGTATAATAACAGCAATTTTCTAACCCAAGCGCGATTCGTTATTTTCCCAATGAATGGTCATGAGTTTGAGGGGATTCTTGGCTCAGACGTACTAAAAGTATTACATGCGAAACTTTCGTATGGAGATCGGTGTGTACACCTAAACGAGATGCGTGTGTCGTTCTTAACGGAAACATCCCAAAGACGTAAAGTAAAATGTTCTCGTATTTGCAACTTGGAAGAGACGGAATCATTCAGATTATACCCGGTAAAGTCAGTCAAGATTCCAAGAAAGTCTCAGAAGCTTCTCTTCGCTAAACTATCGGATAAGGCAGCTGAGAAAGTGGGTACACATACTTTGTATGTGTCGAACGGTCTCTGTGGTCACCTGGTAGTAGCTCGAAGTATATCCCGAAAACATAAGGGAGCTTACCCTGTTCTGTGTCTCAATGTAGGCGACGAAGATGTTGATTTGTCATCACAACATACGCTGGCAATAGCCACATTTGGAGAAATCACTGATGTTCTAGAACTATCTGGAGAACCTCCTCTAGTTTTGGCAACAAAAGAAATTACTCCGAGATCAGCGGATAAAGAAAAATTAGAACGCCTACATGGGAAACTAGAAGACAAGAATTTGATTCAGTTGATAGACGAAAACATTAAGTTGTCAGAATGCCCAGAAGAATTGACACAACCATTACGAACTCTCCTACGAAAGTACAGAAACGTCCTGGCTAAGAAATCTGACCACCTAGGGTTGTGTCCGTTATATGAGGCGGATATACCCTTGGACACGAAAAAACCGATCTTCACGCGTCAGTATCCCCTTCCACATGGGATGAGGCCAAAGGTTAACGAATTCGTTGAGGATTTGCTTGAGCATGAGATAGTCCAACCATCAAAATCTCCTTATAACAGCCCCACGCTTATGGTTAAGAAGAAGGATGGTGGGTGGAGAATGGTTGTGGATTTTAGACGCCTTAATGACCATGTAATTACGGACGCGCATCCCCTTCCCAGAATTAACCAAATCTTTGAGGAATTAGGTAATGCCAAGTATTTCACGGCCCTTGACCTACTTCACGGATTTTATAATATAAAGATCCGTGAGGAGGAAAGATGGAAAACGGCATTCTCGACGCCTATGGGGCATTACGAATTTATTCGTTTGCCCATGGGACTAAAGAATAGCCCTTCTATTTTTCAGAGGCTAATGCATTTGGTATTAGATGGGTGTTTGGGAATTTACGCTTATATATACGTCGACGACATTGTAATATATTCACGGACCGCTAACGAACATTTCACCCACTTATCTGACATTCTACAGCGTCTGGAAGAGGCAGGTTTAAAAGTAAAATTTTCAAAGTGTCAACTGTTCCGTACTCAAATAGAGTATCTGGGATTTATGATTAGTGAGACCGGAATCCGAGTTCCCACTTATCTGACATTCTACAGCGTCTGGAAGAGGCAGGTTTAAAAGTAAAATTTTCAAAGTGTCAACTGTTCCGTACTCAAATAGAGTATTTGGGATTTATGATTAGTGAGACCGGAATCCGAGTAAATCCCACGAAAATAGAAGCCATCCAAAATTTTCCTATTCCTAAGGACGTAAAAGGGGTACAAGCCTTTCTGGGTCTCGTAGGATATTTCCGGTCATACATTCAGAATTTTGCACTTAAAGCTAAACCTCTGTACCTATTGCTCAAAAAAGACACTGCTTTCTCTTGGCAAAAAGCCCAGCAAGACGCCGTAGACTGTTTGAAGAAATGTCTCCTCACTGCACCGATTCTGTCCTTTCCGGACTTCAAGCACGAATTCATACTAACAACGGATGCTTCAGCCATTGCTGTCGGAGCGGTATTAACCCAAAAGCCTGGGAAACGCGAAGTTTTGATTGGGTGCGCCAGTAGAACCCTAAATGACGCAGAATCTCGGTATCCTAATACCGATCGAGAACTGCTGGCAGTATACTATGGCGTGTCACAATTCCGATCGTATTTGTGGGGTCACCCCTTTGTGATCCGTACGGACCACATTGCGATACCTTATCTAAGCCGTCAGAGTATCCTAATACCGATCGAGAACTGCTGGCAGTATATTATGGCGTGTCACAATTCCGATCGTATTTGTGGGGTCATCCCTTTGTGATCCGTACAGACCACATTGCGATACCTTATCTAAGCCGTCAGAGGCAGAGCGATAGCCGCAGGGCCATCGCTTGGTTCATGAAACTCAACGAATACAAATACCGTGTCGAATATAAGAAGGGGCTCTCAATACCCCATGCTGATGCGTTGAGTCGTTTCCCACCAGATGGCAAGAACAAGAAATTGAACGCATATTTATCTCCAAAATTGCTGGAAACTAATTTAACACCATATGTTTCAAGAAGTTTGTTACAGAGAGCAACAGCATCGCTCAAAGGAAAAATTCCTTTCGGAACGGAATTCGAAGTCCAGGATGGCGTCTTGATGAAAAAAACGATGCAAGGACAGCGTGTTTGGGTACCTCCTTCCCTTAGAGAAAAGATTATTTCCAGTTTTCATGACCCGCCATCTATGGGCCATTGTGGAATTGACAAAACAGCGTTTGCTATAAGGGAAGAGTTCACGTGGCCTAATGTTGAAATACGAATTACTTTTGATGATTTTGAGACCGCCCTGAGATTTGCGATCTCTGTGGAGGATCGACAGAGGGATCTCGATTCCTCCCGATCCTCCGCCCTACACCAACTGTCCCAATCGCGTCCCAAAACCCCGCCGACCGCGTATGGTGAAAACGCTGTGCCGGATATTTGTTCCGCGACGACTTGTTACAATTGTGGCCAAAAAGGTCACTTTAGGAGTGAGTGTCGCGCACAGAATAAGGCAACGGCAAAGCCAACGACGAGAAAATTGGTGTATTTAGCCCCCGAAAGGGAAGGCCGCGCACCAAAGTTTGCGAACTCTCAGAGAGGGCGCTCTTCTTATCGCGGAAATTCACGCGCTAGGGGTCGAGGACGTGGTGCTGCGCGACGTTCGGTAAATTTCGTAGAGGAAGGCGAAGATTATAGCGAAAATGCAGAAGAGGAAGAAGAGGAAGAAGAACTACTTCCCGAAGGCTACATCGACGAGCCTGCGAGTCAGTATTCGGGAAACGAGTACTGACTGGAACTTCCAAAGCTGTTGCCACAAAGTTACCGGTCATCCTCCTAGCCACTGACGCCACCCGCTACCCTGCGAAATTCCTTCTGGATTCAGGTTTGGAAATTTCTCTTCTTTCCCCCGATACCCTAAAATCGGAAGTCACCCCATTAGCTTCNTTCAGGTTTGGAAATTTCTCTTCTTTCCCCCGATACCCTAAAATCGGAAGTCACCCCATTAGCTTCTAACATTTCTATTGCCACAATTGAAGGTAGGGAAATGCCGGTTGATGGAGTGTTGTATATTGCATTGTATAGTAACAGCAATTTTCTAACCCAAGCGCAATTCGTTATTATCCCAATGAACGGTCATGAGTTCGAGGGGATTCTTGGCTCAGACGTCCTGAAAGTATTACATGCAAAACTTTTGTACGGAGATCGGTGTGTACACCTAAACAAGATGCGTGTGTCATTCTTAACGGAAACAACCCAGAGACGTAAAGTAAAATGTTCCCGTATTTGCAATTTGGAAGAGACAGAACCATTTAGATTGTACCCAGTAAATTCGGTCAGGATTCCAAGGAAGTCTCAGAAGCTTCTCTTCGCTAAACTATCAGATAAGGCAGCTGAGAAAGTAGGTATGCGTACTTTGTATGTATCGAATGGTCTCTGTGGTCACCTGATAGTAGCGCGGAGTATATCCCAAAAACATAAAGGAGCTTATCCTGTTCTGTGTCTCAATGTAGGCGACGAAGATGTTGATTTGTTACCTCAACATACATTGGCGATAGCCACATTTGGAGAAATTATTGATGTTCTAGAACTAACTGGAGAACCTCCTCTAGTCCTAGCAACAAAGGAAATTACTCCCAGATCAGCAGATAAAGAGAAATTAGAACGCCTACATGGAAAATTAGAAGACAAGAGCTTGATTCAATTGATAGACGAAAACATTAAGCTTTCAGAATGCCCAGAAGAATTGACACAACCATTGCGAACTCTCCTGCGAAAGTACAGAAACGTCCTGGCTAAAAAATCTGACCACCTAGGGTTGTGTCCGCTATATGAAGCGGATATACCTTTGGATACTAAAAAACCAATTTTTACGCGTCAGTATCCTCTTCCACATGGAATGAGGCCAAAGGTCAACGAATTCGTTGAGGACTTGCTTGAGCATGAGATAGTCCAGCCATCAAAATCTCCATATAACAGCCCCACGCTTATGGTTAAGAAGAAGGACGGTGGGTGGAGGATGGTTGTGGATTTTAGGCGTCTTAATGACCATGTAATTACGGACGCGCATCCCCTTCCTAGAATGAACCAAATCTTTGAAGAATTAGGTAATGCCAAGTACTTCACGGCCCTTGACCTGCTTCACGGATTTTATAATATAAAGATTCGTGAGGAGGAAAGATGGAAGACAGCGTTCTCGACGCCTATGGGACATTACAAATTTATTCGTTTGCCCATGGGACTCAAGAATAGCCCTTCTATTTTTCAGAGGCTGATGCATTTGGTATTTGACGGGTGTTTGGGAATTTATGCTTACATATACGTCAACGACATTGTAATATATTCATGGACCGCTAACGAACATTTCACCCATTTATCTGACATTCTACAGCGTTTGGAAGAAGCAGGTTTAAAGGTAAAATTTTCAAAGTGCCAATTGTTCCGCACTCAAATAGAATATTTGGGATTTATGATTAGTGAGACCGGAATCCGGGTAAATCCCACGAAAATTGAAGCAATCCAAAATTTTCCTGTCCCTATAGATGTAAAAGGGGTACAAGCCTTTTTGGGTCTTGTAGGATATTTCCGGTCATATATTCAGAATTTTGCACTTAAAGCTAAACCGCTGTACCTTTTGCTTAAAAAAGACACTGTTTTCTCATGGCAAAAAGCCCAGCAAGACGCCGTAGACTGTTTGAAAAAATGTCTCCTTACTGCACCTATTCTATCCTTTCCGGACTTTGAGCATGAATTCATTCTAACAACTGACGCTTCAGCCATTGCTGTCGTAAGCTAAACCTCTGTACCTTTTGCTTAAAAAAGACACTGCTTTCTCCTGGCAAAAAGCCCAGCAAGACGCCGTAGACTGTTTGAAAAAATGTCTCCTTACTGCACCTATTCTATCCTTTCCGGACTTCGAGCATGAATTCATACTAACAACTGACGCTTCAGCCATTGCTGTCGGTGCGGTACTAACCCAAAAACCTGGGAAACGTGAGGTTTTGATTGGATGCGCCAGTAGAACCCTAAATGATGCAGAATCTCGGTATCCTAATACCGATCGAGAACTGCTGGCAGTGTATTATGGCGTGTCACAATTCCGATTGTATTTGTGGGGTCATCCCTTTGTGATCCGTACGGACCACATTGCGATACCTTATCTAAGCCGTCAGAGGCAGAGCGATAGCCGCAGGGCCATTGCTTGGTTCATGAAACTCAACGAATACGAATACCGTGTTGAATATAAGAAGGGGCTCTCAATACCCCATGCTGACGCGTTGAGTCGTTTTCCACCAGATGGCAAGAACAAGAAATTGAATGCGTATTTATCTCCAACATTGCTGGAAACTAATTTAACACCATATGTTTCAAGAAGTCTTTTACAGAGAGCAACAGCATCGCTCAAAGGAAAAATTCCTTTTGGAACGGAATTCGAAATCCAGGATGGCGTCTTAATGAAAAAGACGATGCAAGGACAGCGTGTTTGGGTACCTCCTTCCCTTAGAGAAAAGATCATTTCCAGTTTCCATGACCCGCCATCTATGGGCCATTGTGGTATTGACAAAACAGCGTTTGCTATAAGGGAAGAGTTCACGTGGCCTAATGTTGAAAAAGATGTTACGGCTTATGTAAAAACGTGCCCCGAATGTCAAAAGACCAAGCAATTTGCCCACAAAACCCCATATCTCAGTACCGGGATCCCTAAGAATTGTTTTGAGGATGTTAGTGTAGACGTTGTGGGTCCAGTTCCTAATAGCCAACGAGGAAACCGATATATATTGGTCATACAAGATATATTGTCTAGATGGATCGTTTTTTCAGCAATGAAGGACGCTTCCGCTCAAACAACGGCAAGACTTTTCTTGACCTTCCAGTTCCTAATAGCCAACGAGGAAACCGATATATATTGGTCATACAAGATAGATTGTCTAGATGGATCGTTTTTTCAGCAATGAAGGACGCTTCCGCTCAAACAACGGCAAGACTTTTCTTGACTGATTGGGTTTGTTTATTTGGTGCCCCTAAACGCATTCTGACAGATCGCGGAACAAACTTCGTAAGTAGTGTGTTCCGAGATATGGCCAGTTTTCTGGGCGCCAGAGCCAATACGACCACTGCATATCGGCCCCAGGGCAATGGGCAAAACGAGCGATCCCATAGAGAACTCCACAAATATCTCGCCCTATATCTAGATCCCGACAATAGGAGTACCTGGGATGAACTGTTAAAATTAGCAGCATGGGTTCATAATAGCTCAAAACATGAAGCATTACAGGCCTCTCCATTCGAGATAGTAACTGGAATGAAACCAAGAAGAAATTGGCTATCTAGCCAACAAAACTTGGAGCAGTTCCAAAGCATTCAAGAATATTATGAGGTCAAGAAAGAAAAACTTGAGTCCCTACGAGAACAAGCCCAGAAAGCAATTAGAAAGGGACAAGCTTCATATTTGGAGCGTTTGAACGTGCATCGAAAGGGAACAGCCTACAATATAGGAGACAAAGTTTGGTTAAAACAGCATCCCCTCTCTTTTGTAGGGAAGAAATGGAGTGCCAAATATAAAGGTCCCTATACGATCCTAGAGGTTGTTAATCCCGTAGTTGTTCGGATTAGGGATGACCAACACCCTGAATGGACCGATGTTGTTCATACCAGTTACATCCGCCCTTATCAATCCCGAACTTCCGATAGTCCCGAGAATCCCAGCAAGTTAGAATTAGAAGAGTTTGATGACGAAGAAGAAAAAGTACCCCTCAGCACGCAACCACGCAACAAGCCCTTGAGTACCAGCCCTGAAAAAACCCCAAAAAATGCTGACTCCGCAACTGAGGAATTATCAACTGTACCAGTCGACGATGCTCCGGCGACGCAAATAGAATTTGATAACAACCAGGCGACATCCGACGAAACGGAAAAAGGTGGAGACGAGGAAAAGAACGAGGCTATTGCTCTAAATGTCTCAACACCAGATCTGATGTTCTATGAGACTCCGTCTCATTCACCTGAACCTAAACAGGTTGACGATGGTGACGCTAATGATTCATTTGCCTCCGCAGAGGATCCTAATCAAACCATCATATCCGGTACACCTAGAAAGACTAATAAATCTTTCCTTTCCGAAATAACTACAGAATTGGGCAAGTTTCTCTCCCCCGGTTCCGGGTCTGACGAGAACGAAGGAGGAAACAATCAAGGGAACGAGACAACCTTGCCTCCAATATCGGACAGCGTCCTCGCCCAGCCTGACTCAGCCAGCACGCCTAGAAGGTCACAAATGCCGCTGATGCAAACGCCCGAACGAGGAGCTTCCGCAATGCCGCAACTAGCGACCAGTAAGTCCAAAAGTCAAAAGAAAAAAGAAAAGAAGAAGGAAGCGAAACGCAAACAGGAAGGGAAAGAACCGAAGCCACGCATGCTAAGCGGAATAGACGCAGATAACATCATACCCGAACGCACGCGTGGACAAACTAGAGGGAGAGCATCATCAGTACCGTCTAGGAAGCGAAACGCAAACAGGAAGGGAAAGAACCAAAGCCACGCATGCTGAGCGGAATAGACGCAGATAACATCATACCCGAACGCACGCGTGGACAAACTAGAGGGAGAGCATCATCAGTACCGTCGGTACCAAGGGAGTACTAGTTGCCATGCGCACACCAGTTGTTCAACCGACGCGTTCACGGTAACATGACAAAAATGTGCTCGATTCTCTTGTGGTATTGTTTATGTCCTCTCGGTTTTACTATTTCTGCCCCCCTATTAATCGAAGAAGTTGTCGAGGATCGTGGAATGGTGTCAAACAGCAATAGATTGGATAAAATATCCCCCATTCGTACTTTCCCCGGGAACGTAGGAGTGACAATCGAGGACATGAGCCAGATGTGCATTCCATCTACTTTCTGGACCATGGAATCAGTCGTTAATATTGGGAAATTCTATCACCTAGTCGAAGATATTAGGAAGGAAGTCAAGAATTTTGCCACTGAGGTAAATGACTCGATAGAAGGAGGCGAACTTAACATTACAGCCCCTGCCAAGATAGCCATGGATCTCTTAATTCATAAGACCAAGATCGTAGACGTGACGCTTGAGAATTTGTCATCCAGATTTGTTAACGTTCCTACAGACATTGGAAAAGAAACCCCATACGTGAATTTACTACCTATAGTCCAAAGAGGCATTGCCCCTATCACTAAATTACAGGTAGCTAACAAAAGAGCCTTTGTTAGGCCTTCTGCCTTAGTCGCATTCGATGACTATCAGCTTAAAACCATTTTCGACTCTTTGCTTAAAGATCTCAAGGCAACAAATAAGAGCGAAAACGAATTTTGGATGAAGGCATTACTTTTAGGATCAGAACTGGCTCACCTGAATACGTTAGCTGAAACTCTTCAGGATGATATAGAAAAAATTAAACAGTTTGTTTTTCCCATTCATCTTTTTGACATCCATATCATTGAATTGGTGTTAGAAGAAATTTTAACTACCGAACCAAGATATTCCAAAACTAAAGTAACTGCCCATGATTTGTTCGAAATGATCAAGTCTAATCCAGTGACTGTAGGCTCATTTTTATGTGACAATCTTAAAAATCAAACCAGCGTCTGTGAATATAGAACCATGACTATCGTGCCCGTGTTATCACCTGATGAGGTAGTATACGTATCGAGAATTCACACAATACCTGTGGCCAGAGAAACCTACCTTGGTTCTCCTAAATGGATGCAAACTGAGATCAAGCATCCTTTTCTCTTGAAAAGAGGTGATAATTATTATGCCGCATATGGATCGGAGATACCCAAATGTCTACCAAGGTGGGGACAGTCAGGATGTCAAATTTGTCATGCAGGTCATCTCCCAGTACGCCCCGCTAGTCTTTGTGTTAAACAGATACAAGAAGGAGCTAATGAGGAAATGATCCAAGTTGCTTGTAAAATGCAACTGGTGGAGATGCCCGAAAATATGGTGATACAATTGGACAAAGATGAATTTGCATACATTGATACGGACAAGGGAAGAATAACCCAATATTGTGCCGAAAGTCCAAACAAAGAAACCCCTGCGTCCGAAAATTCATACGAACTACCATATTCCGGAATCATTAAATTTAACCAGAACTGCAGATATACCCTGGTCAATGGACCATTTCAAGATATTTTACCTAAGCTTGAAAATGTTGAAATTAATGCAGTAGAAGAAATTCCTGCATTTAAGCCTAGAAGTTCTGTTGCCGAAGACATTAGTGACCTACAGTTACACTTTCGAGATTATGGCTACATATACCTGATAGTGTCTGTAGTTTTAATGTCTATCATATTGTTGAGCATATCTTATTTGTGCTTTGCAAAAATCCGGTATGTAATTCTTAGAAGACGCAGGAGGAATATGAATTTGCTAGAGGGTACAAATATTGAATTGGTCCCTTCTAGAAATGCGCCGTCTGTCCCTCAGTATCCCAGACTGCAAATTCTGTGTTTTGCAAAAATCCGGTATGTAATTCTTAGAAGACGCAGGAGGAATATGAATTTGCTAGAGGGTACAAATATTGAATTGGTCCCTTCTAGAAATGCGCCGTCTGTCCCTCAGTATCCCAGATTGCAAATAAATGCCACCACTGGTCTAATGGCAATCAAATGAACATCAAACACCTTCAATAGTTAAGTGTTTTGCTATTCTTGTGTATTTTTGAAGGTTTTGCTTAATATATGTATACTGTGTTGTTTATTCTGTTAGCACCTGTCTTAAATATCAACACATTGGGCTTACTCTCTTATTTAATCTAATGATGTTTGGTTGCTTGATTAGAAGGAAGGTTTACACCTGCAGAAAAATAGAATGATGCTGATGATGATGCTGAAGACGACGAGCTGTGGACAAACAAAAACAAAGAGTGAAAAACAAGGGATAGGAGGACAACATTTTATTATAGTCCCCCTAACTACAACAATCTCTATCGCGCATCAAAAGTACAACATAATACGCGCGCACTATACAATAGCCACAGTATGGAAACTGTCTAGGCTAACATTATCTTGAGTTGGCCCTGGAGGAACAACCCCTGGAGGAGGAGCCCTAAAATTCTGTCTCCTCAGCATCCAGGCACGAAGGAGCGGCCAACCCAGACGCGCACAGACTTCCGCTGCACTCAATTGTTCTGGACGGACCTGGGAACAAAGAAGATGAAGCCAAAAAGCCAAAAGCAGTGAGGCATGCAACTTACGAAAGGAAGATATTAAGGGCCGAATAGTGGCTAAAGAAGGCAACTCAGCCATTTCTATCTCCTCCTCAAAAGAAGGATTTGGAAACGACCGAGTCTCCCTTTTCTTAGTTTTCGAACTTTTAACCACATTTGACTCCTCATTCTTCTTTTAATGCAAAAGAAAAGCAAGCCAAAAACAACCCAAAACCGTTTTAGAACCTAAAACCAATGAACGTGAGTACTAATCAACACACCTTGATTTTAAAGTGTTGACAACA